>JBBPFP010000010.1:2895851-2911628 GCA_037974795.1 Kaempferia galanga
AGCTTCCCGTTCTCACCACTCTAAGTACACTGAGCTCCTCCGAGTTCTCTTCGAGGTCTTCCCTTGAGTTCTCCATTCCAAGCTTTCGACACCACCTATGTGGCAACTTCTAGCTGTGGTCTCCCATCTCGCCTACTTTAGGCATTGTAAGTTATACCTAGATATGACCCAGCATGCTATTTGTGATTGGAGCTCTTAGAGTCTTAGTCATACTTATGGTGTAATAGAAGGGTGTACAGTTGTTACCCAGATATGGGTGTGTAACCAAGGGATATTAGGCTTATCGGCCACTTACCACTTGCACTTCCGGATTTACCCAAGCGGTCAATGGAAAACTTTCGTAAGACTAAGACTGAGCTAGCCACCGATCAATATTACCTGAATTGATTAATTATTTTTTTCTTAATCTTAGTCATACCTAAACATGGTTCTCTATTGTTAATATATGTCAATACTTAGGCATGACTGCCAACATACTTATAAATATCCAAGTATATCTACCGTAAGGAAGGTTAGGTTCAAAATCTCTCACTAGTACTTTTTGTAGGACTTCACCATCTAATGAGAAAGTTTGTAGGTACAAGTAGGACTTCACCTCCTCTGTCACTCAACTTACCTCCACCTCAGCATCCACCTCAGTAATCAACTCCCAATAGCATCATATCCATTTCCACCAAAAATAACTTATGAAGCTATAAAGTAAATACTAAGAAAAAGTGCAAAGAAAAAAAAAGAGCAATGAATCCCTAACAATTGTTGGGCATGGATTTTCAGTGAGTAGTTGCCTAATTTTTTTCTCGAAATCATGATTAGATACAAAATTAGCTTCATTTCTAGTGTGTTGTGATCAGATATACTATCAACATGTTTCATGTGGCATGTGGCGCAATTCGCTCGCCCCCAGCGCCTCCGCCAACCCGTCCCTGGGCCAACACGGAGGAGGTAAATCATGGATGGCTACTAGCCATTAGTGCAAATGATTAAGGCATGGGGGAGACATGCTCGGGCACGCGAAGATTCGATCTCTTGATCTCATATGGCAACCTTCCATGTCTTAACTATCGCACCGCCCCACACAATGGGCGGAGAAGAATACAAATGAGTTTGATCGATTTAGCTTCTATATTACTGTGGAAGTCCAGCATTTGCATTGCTATGTGTCATGTAATCTTAATCTTTTTAAAAAAAAAACTTTTTGAGGATTGTTTATGATTGTTTCAAATGTGTAGAATTGAGGCTAAAGTGTGGCTGTATATGCCAGAAAGAGAGGGGTAAATTGATAAACTTTAAAAATATAATTTTGTTGCAAAACACAATCACAATTAAAGTATTAGTTCTCATGTGAGTGCTCATGAATGAGTCCAAAAGAGGTTCAGGTATCGTAATTACGTAATGAAAATGTGATAAATGCAATACTAACAATATTAACATATTCTCTAACATAGTTTGGAGACTCTATTCCTATTCCTTCATGTATATGACTTATCAATTGTGCTTCTCTCAATCAGAAGTTGCATCAAAATTGTTGTCAAATTCATATGACTCACAGAATTATATATATTTTTTGTCCATACGATATGTTGCAATTCTAATGTAAATTAGTGTCCATCACAGTCTCTATAATTTTTTTTTGTTTGTTTAAAAAAAAGATCAATGCATGAAGCTTCTTATCTTGCATTGTAAGAGATTTTTTCTGTAATTCAAATTCATGATAACTAAATCACACAATGTCAACTTTACCATTGCATTAAACCTCCCTTCATTCTTTGTAAGTTTTGAAAAGAGAATAAATCAGACAAAAAATTAATCAAACTCGTTAAATAAACTATGAATCTTTGTTACACAATACAATACAAGTGGAGAAGTTGGAAAAGGTAAAGGCTGACCCTCGAAGTCGATGGCAACATAGAAAAAGCCTCATTACATGAATACTTAGATTGAATGTGAATGAGGACGAACTTGATGCCAAGAGAAGCTACAAATTCATATTATGTTATTAAATAGGAACAATACCATGATTTTTCATATATTTTAGGACATAATAATTATTCCAATTAAGCAAGACTTTAAAAAAAAAAAAACTGGTTAATAATTGTTAACTGTACCTTATTTTAAATTTCATGATTTAAAGGATGATATGGGCAAGTGATGTCAAGAGTTAAAGTAACACCTTTTGTAAGTAGTATATTATCATGTATATTTATATTAAAAAAACATCTCTATAAGTATATATACTTTGAATGGAAGGATCCATAATCAAAAACTTAGTTGTTGTATACTTGCAGAAAAATCGCTGAGCAAACAAACTGAAGTATTAAATCATTAATTTCCAAATGTTTGCATAAGGTTCACATGAAAATACCTACTCAGACTAAGCAAGTGTAAAATTATAATGAAAAATATTGAACATTTTAACAACTTTTGGAAATGGAAATGACAATGTCATTGGGCAGTGATCCATACCACAAGTCCTCGTCCATTCATCGTATGGAGGAAGAACTCCTTAGCCGTCAAGCCAGTGTAAAATGAATTAGCAACAAATCCTTTAGTCTATAATTCACAAAGGTAGCAATTTGAATCTCAAGGTGCGCAACCTTAAAGCCTCTAAATCTCACATGTACGTCAATAAGGTTTAGGAAAATAAGTATATGAGAGATCATATCATTGGACAACGAATGCAATGTACAGTTAGAGCCTGCAAAAAAAGTCAATGCTTTGTGTCAAAACAAAAAGATAATCTACACAGACTTCAGAGAGACATGGTTGAGAGAATAAGAATATCATCATTGAACTTACAGCAGCAGTCTTTGCATCAACAGTCAAGTGTCGAAGAGTGCAATAAATATACCCACCCACTTGGGATTGTTGTTGGCCAACAACACATGCTGCTGATGTTGACTGGAGAACCACACAGTGGTGCAATCAAGGGACTGTTTCTCCAGTGGACTTCATTCGTACAAACCTGGAGGAGAAGTAAGAAATTAATTTGCGTGTTTTATATTCAAAAAGCTTCTTCTGTAAGAAATTTCCAAATTAACTTTGAATTGAGAAACCCACATTGATCTTTCTTACGCCATAGATAATAACATATTAAAACGGAAAAAGGCCTGAGCATAATAGTCAAACAAGTACAAAATGCTATATGGGCCCAAAGGAATAAGAGATTTAAAAAAAAAACATTAATAAATAGCAATGTCCTTACGTTTCCAGCAGTAGCTCGAATTTCATTTAATACATTTGAGTTCCAAAGTCTGAGCTGCAATGCAACCAGGCTGCAATGTAAGATTTCCTTTGTTGTATAATGAAATAAGGTCATAGCATTCTCTATATCCATCATCAACCTTTTTCTTCTTTTGCTGATTGAGATGTTGTCCTGGGTGGACATCGTCAATGCCAATTGAAAAGCCATGGTTCCCTATCCATCTCGCACTGAATACAGGGCAGTACATCAATATAGATTGTTCAACAAAATTAGTAAAGTAAAAAAATATCAGTCATTGTGGGCATATCAATGTTTGCACATATTATAACAAAATTAGAGTTGCATCAAGCATAACTATGATTGCGATGATCTAATGTTGATAATAGTCAGTTACACAAACAATAAAGTAAAATGAATTTAGGATTCAAAGACAACTGAACATCATGAGCAATTAAGCCTGATACCAGATGATACCACATTTAGAAATATAAGAAAAGAGAAATTATCAAGACTCCTAAAAAGAATATAATATTTAGACTAAGCCTAGTTTGGAGTTAAATCTTCAATGTTCTTCCTTGGTAAAGCCCTAGTGAGGATGTTTTGTCATGCCCTGAGGCTATACTTGTCCATCAAAACTAGACGGTATCCCCTAGTGACAAAATGAGAAATACGATATCGGACGCAGATCAAGCAAAATAAATATCGATGCAAAATAAAAACATGCTAACTTTTTAAATACCAATGTGTGTATGTATTCATGTACATGTGAACATATCAAACGAACCAAAATAAAATCAACATTCAAACTTTGATATGATAAGAACACCATAAAATATAACTCGAAAAGAAATCTGAACTCGAACTAGAAGGTCAAACAAAAATAAGTTATAGTGAGTATAAAATACTCGGGGGTATAAGAAAATAGTACACGAACAATATAGTGTAAAAGATCAAAGGATGCAGTCTCAGGTAATCATATTTACTACGAAAATAAGAGCACCGAGATAAAATCATTTACTAATTAAACCATAAATAACAATATAACCTCTCACTGACCTGCTCCACCAGGTACAACTAATAAATCGGGAGTACAACCAAAAATCACTTGCATAAAATAAACACATAACAAATGTATAACAAATACTGCGCGCAAACTCATGCTACAATTATTAGGTCTAGTGGGCAGTCAGAGTCACTGTCTGCGGGCAAACTCATGCTACCACTATCTGTTCTATTGGGCAGACAGGATGAGGTAGATATCTAGCTCCCTAGTACTAACTACCACCATCTAGTTTAGTGGGCAGTCAGAGTATATAAATGTCACTGCCTGCGGGTGACAATACACGCTACCATTACCTGATCTAATGGGATCGTGGGCAATCGTATATACCATGATCGTTGACAACTCTCTTAACCACGAATGGGAGACAATGGTCGGGATACAACATCATAATGATAAGGAGAAAAACAATAATCACATCTAATATAACACTCTGTAACCACACCTCGGTCTAACCTCACTACTATATAGGTATGAGCCTAAATAACAAACAAAGGTCTAATAGGATACTCGATATCGGTATGATCTTACTAATATATAGGCATGGGCCTAAATAACAACCAAAGGTCTAGTAGAATGTTCGATATCCTACACTACGATATCGCTATATAAAGGCACAAGTATAAATAGCAATAAATAGCATGGATAACAATGAGACTGTATGAATTTTAAATAGATCAAACTAAGTACAAACAACTAAGTATCAACTCAAGAAGCAAATTAAGTGGAGTCAAGGTAAGCAATAACTGTTGTCTAATCAATATATGACAATAAATAATCATGCACTAAGATTAGAGAAACTATAGAGATCAAAGCAGAAACAACCCTCCTTAAATATAGCTTGTATCAAATAACCCCCACGTCAAGACGCTAGCCTCAAATCAAGGTCCTACATCAAAATGCACAGTTTAACTACTCTAACAAGTATCAACTAGCTAAACTAAATATCAAAACAAAATAGAGCTCCGATTGATCCAAATTTATAATCAATCTCAACTAATATAATCCACATTAATGATTCCCCAAATAAATGATTTATTAATAATCCAACCCAGCCTTAACAACTTGATCTATTCCATCTTTTCAGTGAATCAACTAATTCATTTATTTATCTATAAACAAATCCAGTTAATCACTTCCTCAATTAATCATTCTTAATCTATTTTTAATTAAACAATTTAGTTAATTCAATTCGACAATAATCACTTATTCAACCATCAACTAATCTTCATTAAGCATAGATTAATATTTAAAGTACATTAAATAGAAAATGTCAATAAAATTAAATCAAGTTTCAACCTAATAAGCAATCTCAATTAACTAACCCCAAAATCAATCTTCTATTATCCCCTTCCTCTTCCCACTTTCTCAACCAATCAACATAACCTAAATTAATCTAGAATCAACAATGAACTCAGATTAATCAATTCCATAATTGGTTTCAAATGGTTGTTACCTAAAACAGTAGCACTCAACTCCCCCAGTGATGACTAATGGCGACGAGCAATGAGCAAGATGGTGGTAGATCGGGTGGTCCGAACACAACATGCTTGCTACTGGCTGCTAGTACTGGCTATGGGACTGCACCGGTAAGGGGGTGGCGTGGCAATGAGGATGAAGGAGATCGAGGCGATGACCTCGCTTGTGGCAACAGCTGCTACCCGGCTAGGGTCTGCAAGTGAGAGAGAGGAGTAGCATTAGTCCCCTTGCATTGACTCCTCCCTTTCAGCTACGGCGACGGCGAGAGCAAAGGACGGCAATCGGTAACGTGGCTGCCATGATTTCTCCCACACTAGAGGAGGGAGAGTAGGTGGTGGTTACGGTGGCCACAACACTGGTCGCTGCTGCAGTTGGTGATGGTGGCTACGGGGAGGCTACACCGATGATGGTCGGCACGTCACTGATGTCGACGGTCGGTGTTCGACGACACAAGGGGGGTTTGGAGAGAGTAGCGGGGTGGTTTAAGGCACAAGTGAGGGAAAGAAAAGAAAAGAAATAAATTTTCAAAATTAACATTTCTTCATTTGAATAGAGTAACTAAACAGGCTTTCCTTCTACCCCTTTATCCCCATAAAATATAAAACGACTTATATAGAATCCAGAAAAAAAAATCTAAAAATTCTAGAAAATTCTATAAATTTATTTCCTTATTACTTATTATTTATTTTATTTTTATTTTCCTAAATAAATTCATTTAGTTCCAATTTTAATCGTTTTAAATCATTATCCTAGATATAAAATATATATTTTTGGGTATCTTACATGTTTGATATCTGAATCTTAGTTGGCAGATGCATTAATTTAATTATTCCCCGCTATCTTTCCTTTTATAAAGTGGCGATTAATCTCCATATGCTTTATTCTATCATGATGCATTGTGTTCTTTGCGATCCTTATAGCTATCTGATAGTTATCACATAACATCTTTATAGGTTTTTCAACAATCCTTAACTCCTTTAAGAATTTTCATAGTTTCATCCCTTCACATATACCATGTGTCATTGTTCTAAATCCAGTGTTGCTTGACATAATAGACTATTTCTTGCTACGCTATGTAACTAAATGTCCCCAAATATATGTGCAAGCCAGAAGTTAATCTTCAATCCACTACTGATCCTGCCCAGTCAACATCATAGTATGCCTTAATGCTTTTGTTTATTCATTTCCGGAAATAGTAAGTCCTTTTCTGATGTTTGTTTTAGATATCACAGGTGCCTGCCTCTATATGCTCTTAAGTTGGATTGTTCATGAATTGATTTACCATAATAACTGAGTAGCCAATGTCAGATGGTGTGTGCAATGAGTTTGCTCATAAGCCTCTAATATATGCTTTTATCAACTGGTGCATAATCCTTTTTAGTACCTAGTTTGTTTGTTGAGTCCATAGGAGTGTCTGCTAGCTTGCATTCGAGCATTCCTATCGCTTTCAGAATGGAAAGAATATATTTTTGTTGAGAGACTAAGATTGTTATGTTTGACTGAGCTATTTCTATTCCAAGAAAATACTTAAGGTTTCCCAAATCTTTGATTTCAAATTCTTTAACTAATAGGTTCTTGAGTGTGCTTATCTCTTGAATATGATCTCCTGTTACAATAATGTTATCTATGTATAAATAAGGATGACAATTCTTCTTGAGGTGAACATTTAACAAAGAGGGTGTAATGCATTTGACATTGTAGATAACCATATTGCTTGATTATGCTAGTAAATGCCAAACTGAACTCTTGTAGATTGTTTGCGCTAGTATGATAATCATTTCAACTTATAAATTTTACTGATCATGGCTTGCGACTCAAATCTAAGAGGGATGGTTATATAAATTTTTTTGTCAATTCTCTATTGAGAAAAACATGCTTTGACATGGCCAAAGATAGGAGATCTCGAACCGTGTTCAATTTGACTATAGGAGTGAAAGTTTCTTTGTAATCGATTCTATAGGATTGTGTGAATCCTTTTGCAACAAGTCAATCCTTAAATTAAACAATATTCCATCTTTTCAGTATTTAATTGTGAAGACTCATTTGCAGCCTACAGGATGGTTACCAATTATAGGACGTTTTCCGGGTGGTAGTTCAGTGATCTTCCATATTCAATTCTTCTTTAATGCTCAACTATTGTCTTTAATAGTTGATATTGTAAGAACTTCATGTATGGATGTAGGGATCTGTTTTTATCCAAACTTACCACAAAAATTTGGTACTTATTAGATAGCCATCAATATAATACAAAGTTATAGATTGAATGTTTTGTGCATTCGCTAACACCCTTTCTTTTTGCAATAGGAAGATCACTATCTTTGGAAGACTCAGGAACAAAGTTACCTTGTGGATTTTTGATCTCAAGTCTGATTCTAATTCTTAGATCTGCTTAAAGAGTAATTTGTGTTTTATCTCCCTTTGGGTTGTTTTCCCTCCTAGGATAGGTAATAAGGTCTTTGTTATTTTCAGATTGATTAATGTTTGAGTGAAAAGATTAAAAAGACTTTTGATTTTGTTAGGCTGAATAATAGAGTTGGAGAAAAAGAAGTGCCTGGGAAAGAATTATTTGGAAATTCAAGCATTTTTGAAGGTGAGTCTAGGTAAGGAACCATGGGTTCATTTTGTGAGTAGGGCTAGTTTCTAGACTAAATTCGATAAGTGAGGAAAATTTAGGTCGTTAATCTTTGTATTGATGTCTCAAAGCTAATATTCTTAACTATTCTCCCTTGAATGTCAAATTTCGGATAATATGGCTGATGCTCAAAAAATGTAACATCCATGGAGCTATAAAATTTTTAATTGGAGAATAACATTTGTACCATTTTTAATGAGAAGAATACCCCAAGAAGGTACACATAATGCTTCAAGATTAAGTTTTCCCCAGTGTGACTAAGGATATGGGAAGAAACGAATAAACTGAAAAACTCAATAGAGATGGAGGATATGAGATGTGTGGTTGGATGTGTTTTGAATAGGATCTGACATAGGGTCTGGAATTTATGACTCAAGAAGTCATTCTGTTTCTGAGGTAGGTTGCGGTGAGTATGATTTCCCCAAATATTGTTTTGGCACGTGTAGAGAACATGAGAGATCAAGCTACTTCAAATGTTTATTTGTTCTTTTGACTACACCATTTGTTAACATGTGTCAACACAAGAGCTTAGATGAATAACCCCTTCACTTATCAGGTAATCACTAAGAATGGATGCAAAATATTCTTTGCATTGTCCATTTTCAAAATTTGTGTTTTGTTTGGAATTAAGTTAGAACCGTGATATTAAAATTTTAAAATATCAGACCTACCTATGTTTTTTCTTTTACTAGAAAAACTCATGTGATTCTAGTGTGAACCAATGAGATACATTAATATTGTTAATCTTAGATGATCCCCACATATCAATGTGGAATAAAGAAAAAGGTTGTGATATTTTGTAAGGTAGGTTAGGATAAGAATCTCAAATATGTTTTGTGAGCTGACAAATTTCACATTGAAACTCATTCACATTTTTATTATTGAAAAAAAAATGAAAAAAGTTCTTGATATATGTAAAATTTGGATGTCTTTAACTTATAGTGTCATAATAGGATAGCATTGTGCCATTTCAGAAAAATAAAATTTAGTTTTTAACCTACAAAGATTAAACAACCGGTATTATTCAATATTATGCCCTTTCTTTCCTATTAGGAGAATAATTCGATTCCCTTCAAACAGATATAGCCCTAAGAGTTCTTTATCCTTGCTAATCATTTTCCTTGAATCCAAGACCTCAAATTCACAAGAATTGGAGAAAATTTAGTGACAATTGTGATCACGATGAGTTACAAACTGATTGTACATTGTAGTTTAATTGCGGCATTAAAAGAAGAGAGTAAGTTGAGTGTTAGGTCTTTGGAAAATGATCCATCTGCTGTAATGATTGTTATGTTCTTACCGCATGGGTTGAAATTTGTTAGATTTTCTCCATCTCCAGTCGTGTGGTCTGAAACTCCTGAATCTACAATCCGTGAATTCAATTTATCTTTTCTAATACCTAAGGCACATATAGAATTAGCTTCCTGCGCTAAAGACCCGGTTCCAGTTGACATAGTAGAATCAACTACTTGTGATTGCTTGATCGATTGCTTCAAAATCTGCTTGTGATTTCTTGATTAATTGCTTCAAAATCTCCAGTTGTTCCTTGCTAAAAGGATTGAAATTGACAGATACAGGCTTCTCTAATTGCATTGTTATCTCAATTTTATAGGCACAAGGATTTCAAATCTACTATTTTCCTATGAATTTTCTGACATATTTTCTTGGTATAACCAAACTTGCAACGATATCTACTGATGATTGTTAGTGCCTTGACTTTCCACTTAAGTTGTTGTGGCTCAAGTCCCCAACATCACCTTTTCCCTTCTTTCTTCTCTCCAAACCTATGAAAAAATTTGAATGTGTCCTCATCCCCTGACTTGTTCCTCAAACTTCGTTAATATTTTTGTTGAGCTTGAATAGAAATTTATACTCTTTTTTACATACTATTTAGGGTAATTTCAAAAATGTTCTTTGCACATATCAATTTTCTGATAACAGTGTGTATGAGAGTGTAAAAATAATAGATTACTATCAAATCTCCTTGCTACAGATCATGTATAATTCTTTTTATTTGGAACAACTTTGAGGTATTCTCCTTATTTGAATAAGCCTCCCTAACTACGTCCCAATTTTCTATTTGTCCTATATGGGAAACATTTTTCTTCTATCTAGTTGCTTATATGAAAATCATAACTGATTGGCACCATTGGAGATAATTGTTCTCGTTGAGTTTGTCCTATAATGAGGATTTGGCTATCATTTCACATTCCACTAGAGTTGGAGATAATGGAAGTTTAATGAGAGGTGATGTCAGATGTTGTGGAGGAATTGAGTCTTTCTATGGTCATTCCGAATTATGACTCTAATGCTAAGACGTCAAATGTTGTAGAGGAGGGAACAAATGCATGCTTGCTTTGAGGAGAAAAAAAAAAGTAAGGATTGTCGTGTTGGTCAATAATAAAAGAAATGAAGGCTAGGTTTAGCAGTCTTTCAATGTTTGAGACCAGAGAGACAACTAGGGTTTGAAGTGGCAGGTAGGGTTTAGAGAGGGAACAAGGGTTGACTTGATATTATGTTGGAAATTAAAATTGTACCTTACAAAAATCATATTATACAACCCTACTTATAAATGATACCACATAAAGAAATAAAGTAATAGACCTTATCAAATCTCCTATAAAAAAGGAAAAAAAAATCAAAACTAAAACTAAAACCCAGAGGAACAACTGTAGTTAGTTATACAAGTAAGAATATTCTATAAACATAGACATTGCATAGTTGTTTGATCCGCACAATTAATCATAGAGGAAATGAATGCAATGAAAAAGAAAAAAAATGATCATTATACAAAACCTTAAGTTGTTGCATTAGTGAGGTGTAAAAGAGTTTATAGCAAAAACTGTAAAACATTTGGATCACTAGATGGGTATAGGATATAAGGCAAGACATGTAGCAAAAGGTCGTCCACATTCACCGATAGACGATTAAGAGACTCTTCCTTCCATAACTAAAATGGGTATAGTTTGAATCTGTTTCCCCCTTAGTTTGATTTGACAAATAATTCTTTCAATGGATATTTAAAAGAGGAGGTAAACATGAATTGTCGCTTGCTTGTGGAAAGAGACTTAAATCAACGGTGTATGTAGATTGAATAATCCGTATGTGGTGTGAAACAAGCCCCTAATGCTTGGTTTGGAAAGTTTACTAGTGTCATGTTAAAGATGAAATATAAAGGCAAAGTTGAGGAGTAAGGACACAATTCCTTGAACATTCAAGAAAAATGTGGTAGCAATTTACTTGTGTAAATTGATAATAATGTTGTGTTGAGATATGGACGTATGGAAATACGACAGTTTGCATATGTTGACACAAACATTTAACAAAGATAAAAATTGGATTCATGATACAGGTCATTAACATACCTGAGAAACATTTGGAGTAATCCACAAATTTCTTGAGTCTGTTGCTCCCTCTTCCTAGTCCCTGAACAAGTAGGCCCCTTTTCTCCAGGCTTTTGAAATAATTCTTCGCAAGAGTACACATCCCTTTAGTTTCTTGAGAGATCCATAGATATCCTCTTACCAATAATTAACAAATTTGAATGTAGCTCATGCTGACAAAGTGTCCAAATGACAGAGAAAGCATAAGTGGGAACACAATTGTGGTCAGATATTGCAGTTATCTCACAAATACTACATTGTGGTAGAATAACTCTTTGGATTTCCATTCAGAAAATATGATTTGATTCAACACATTTCTCCCATAGTGCTACCTCACATCCATGATCTTGGATTTGTTATAAATACCATTATCAAAGAGGTTATTGATCATCAATGGTCTACATTCTAGGTGTTTGACCTTGCATAAGAATTCAAAAGTAAAATGCATAAGGAATTCCAAAAATGTGTCTTTTCCTAACTCTGAAGGAACTTGTGCACCCTCTTTTACATCTCTATAGGCCCATTCTAATATATTATGTGTAGCATCATCAAAGGGGAAAGAGACCTCGCTAAGGCGTTCTCCCCATATTAAAGCCTTCCTTGCTAGTCCTTGTTTGCAGAAATGTGACAGCAGCAGATTAACAGTAACAGTGTTGGGAACAAAGGCCATTTTCATCAACTTCCCAGTTAAAATCATAGCTCGGTCAAGAACATCATGGCAAATGGCATTCATAAAAATGTTGCAAGTACATGTGTCGGGAACAAGACCTCTCAATGCAAGATCGTCTAGCACCTTCACAGCTAGATGCACCATACAACTGCTACAGAGGTTATGGATCCATATGTTGTATGTGAAAATGTCTGGTTCAGAGCCATCAGAAGACATCTTATTCAAATAACTCCCAGCTGTAGCCCAATCAGAAACCTTGCAGTACGCATTGATGAAAGTATTATAAGTTACAATATCTGGTTCTAAGCCACTAGTATACATTTCCATAAGTACATTATAGGCCATTCTCATTTTTCCTTGTCTACATAATCCATCAATTATTATATTTTTTGTGAAGATATCAGGAATAAGACCATTATGCCTCATTTCCCCTTCAAATTTCAATGCCTCATCAATTTGACCAACTCTGCATAATCCAGAAATCAAAGAATTATAGGTGAAATTATTAGGGACAAGTCCTCTTCTACACATTCTGTGGAAAGCATCAAGTGCTTTATCAACATAATTAGCCCTACAAAGTCCATTAATGTATGATGAGAAGGCAACCACATCAGCCCGTATCCCTTTAGTCTCCATTTCATTCCAACATTCCAGAGCACCTTCAATGTTGTCTACTCTGAAACATGCATCTATGTAGATAGCGAAAGCTGAAACATTGACATGGAAACCAATCTCTACCATCTTATCCATTAGTTTTCTAGCATCAAGAAACCTCCCCCTATCGCACAAGCCAATTAACAGGGCATTACATGTTGAAGATGAGGGAGATAGACCAGAATCCACCATAGTCTGATAAACATGAAAAGCCTCTTGTTCAAGTCCTGCCTTGCTGTAACTTGTAATAACTTCGTTAAACCCTGCAACACTCACTGTCCATCCCTGCTCAATTGCATGGTGCAAAAGTGCTCGTGCATCATCCAACCGCCCAACCCGGCATAACTTTGAAAGAAACATGTCCAACATCAACTCATGAGAGCATGAGTCTCTCCTAGACAGATCATCATACAAGACCTTACTCTCAAGCTCCCAATCCTTGCTGAACTTTTGGTAACCTGAGAGCAATATGTTCAATGTGTAGAAATCAGGTAAACAACCTTTCTCTTTCATCTGTTGATAAACTTCATTAGCCTTATCAATCCGACAGGCCTTAACATACCCATCAATAAGAACATTGCAAGTAATTGTGTTCAACTGGACACCCTCCTTCTCCACATTGTCAAATACTGTCCTTGCTTCCTCCATCCTCCCTTCACGGCACAACCCATCAATCAGTGTGTTATATGTAACAACCGTCGGGAAACAACCTGAGCTGAGCATTGAATCAAACAACTCAAAGGCATATGAAGAATGACCATAGATGCAATGTGCCTTGAGCAATATGTTGTAGCTACAAGCGTCAGGCTCAACATTCAACCTTGGCATTACACGGAGAAGGCTCTCAGCTACTTGGACTTGCCCTTTCAGACAATACCCAAGAATCATTGCGTTGAACGTCTTCAAACTCGGGCGTGGACCTCTTCCTACCATGTCTTTGAATATTTTCCAAGCTGTTCTCGAATCACCTTTTCGAAATAGTGATCTTAAAAGAATCGACAATGCTGTGAGACTCGGTGTCTTCCCAAGTTTCCTGACCCGCTGCACCACGTCGGCGGTCTCGTTCATCAAACCAGCATTAAGAAATGAGCGAAGGATCAAGTTAAGGGCGTAGTAGTGAGACCGGAGAAACTGGTGCTTGTCGCTCCAGCTAATGAGCTGTACCGCACGGTGGGACCCGATTCGCCTGAGGAGCTCGGCAAGGAGGTCCTGCGCAAGATGCTGTAAGGCGGGATTGCCGCCGGTAGCAAGGAAGTAGGCGGCGTCGCAGCAAATATAGACCGTGGTATCTGAGAGGTCTGGGATCGCGGCGGAGAAGAAAGCAACCGCTGGCCGGTTGTGAGGGAAGGCGGAGAGCAGATGAGCGAAGGGGGCGGAGAGAAGGCCATCAAAGGCGATGACTTTGAGGTCGGGAAGGCACCAAGGATGGGTCTTAAGGATGTAGGAAAGGGATAGAAGAATTTCTCGATGGAGGTGGGGGCGGATCGGCGCCCGAGGGAGTGTTCGACGGGGGAGGAACTGATCTAGGAAATCGAATCCTTCGGCGGTGAAATCAGCGCCCTGGGCACAGGAGGCGGAAGAATGGAATTTAAGAAGAGTAAAGGCGTGAGCTTGGTGGAATGGCGGAATAGAAAGACAGCGGTGGGCGCGGCGTCGAAGCGAGGCGGAGAGCATGGGCGGCGGCGGCCCCTCGCACCGCTGCCAGGGAGCCAGCAAGTCTATATACTCGGGGTTCGAATTACGTGTTTGCCCCTCCATAAACATTTATATCCCCTCCAAATCCAACAATGTTTTTTAAGAAAAAAAACTGATATACCCAATATGTTAATATAATCTTTATAATTTCAAAATTTATTTATACTTTTAACGGCGATTTACCCAAAAACATACATAGTAAGTTTTATTTTTTCTCCAAATCAAGTAAGCATTTTGGAAATGTCCAAATTGCAAAGATTAAACGAAAGTACTTGCATGCTTTCCGTAAAAAGAAACTTCTCACCTCCCTGTTCCTAATTCATCGGCAAATCCAAAAACCCTAGTTTCCACGGGTAAAAACAATATAAAAACCAACTTTGAATCTACTGGGCCAACTCAATTTAGTTTTCACCAACACTCTCATTAGGCAACGTCAGACTCCCAATTGGTACAAGGCTTCCATCCCTTCAACTGGTGTTTATTCCTCGATAAGTGAGCAACGAAAAAAGGCTACAATATTAATAACATTTGAAATGTGAAAAAATTCATCATCTTTACAGGTGAAATAATTTTTATCAGTTAAAAAAACTAGCAATGCTGAGTTTAAGTTAATATAAAAAAATTATTGTGATTGAATTGGCAAAAATAATACAATAGCTATAGCTATCTTAGTATCATCATCTACTTGGAATGATGTTTAAAATCCTTTGATGTGTGCATTCAATTACTAGGACGGTTGGTAGACTATATTTAGTTTCTATTTAAGTATGTTAAATTTATTAAAATAAATTGGCTTATTTTGAATGTTATTTGTGTAGAAATTAATAAAAGAAAAAAGCTAGCCATCTTATTAGATCTCAAAAAAAAAGGATACATTGGAAATAAATAGTACAACTCTTTATATAGGGAACATAAACTCTATCTATAAAAGAAAATAAAGACTAAGTCTAAAAAGACTATGTCTAATAAAAATATATATAATCTAACATTATCCTTAAAGGC
>JBBPFP010000010.1:2940517-2952062 GCA_037974795.1 Kaempferia galanga
TTCCGCAGTAGTTATATGTTTTCCTTTGTAGAATAAGTTTGGAACAATATGACTAATACTTAAAGGTTTTAAGAGCTATTGAAGGGCATTTAGGATTCGTGACGTACAAAAAAAAATATATTGGGATGTTACAAATAAGGATCCCCTTTTTTAGGCCGGGAAACCTCTTGCAAATTTGTAAAACTAAAACACAAAAGAAGACGATACTAGCGGCTCATAGAAGAAGCCTTTCAAAAGCTCTTGATCATTGTTTTTCATGGCCATTATTTCATGCATACTTACCAAAAAAAAATTACTGTCAATGCTTATATAGAGGGGCTCCCAACAACTAACCGACAACTAATTTTTGAATAGGGTTAGTCATTTGAAACCCACGTTTATTAGAATTCATAGAATGTTCATTGCAGTCAATGATCAACAATTCAATTAACTCAATAAAATCTCTAGCAACTAAAATATTGCTTAGTTGATTGGAACTCTAATTTAGTTGACTCAAAATCTAACAAAAGGCATTTTGTTCTTGAGAGATTTTTAGTCAACTTGACAGTCGACAACACTTTAGTGATTGGATCATTGATGCAATCTACTTGGAGCTCATACCTTTGCCTGACTCATGCCATGTAAGCCATGCAAAGCTCTAAAATCAAGCTTGACTGTAGACTATAAATACGAACTTCTTGTTGCTTAGTCGAACCTCTAAAATCAAGCTTGACAAGTAGGTAATTCCTACCTAGCTTACCCACATCGTCCACTGACAATGTTATCCAGAAACATGAAACTTAGATCACAATTCACATAATCTCTCACAGCTTACTCCTTTTAGGTATTCCATTTGTTATAATTTTGTGTTGTCCAAGAGTGCACCTTCCGGTAGCTTCTCAATCCTTTAAATGCATCAAACTCTCTCACCGTGTTTCGCATGTCACCCTTCGCTAGGTCATTTATATAGTCCACCTCTTGTTGAGCTTCCCTAGAGCCACTCGAGCATTGGCCCTTCAAGTGGAAACTCAAATATTTGTATTGTTCACATGTAAAAAATAAATTAGAAGTAATCATGCCAAACTCACTTATGCCAGACATCTATGATCTGTGTTAGATTTTATACCTGAGTCCTAGTAACACAGATATTATTTGGGGATTAGAGCTAGTTTATTTTGTTTGGATCAAGATCATTTTATGTTAGCCACATTATTCTTTTAGCACCATCTCTAAGGCTATTTTTTTGTTTTGCATATATAGCACACTACTCAACCATATCATAAAGGACATCTGCTTCTTAATCATTCTACAATGTGTCCAAGGAAATTCTAAACTATCTGGATACTCTCTTTAATATATGTTCCATGATGTTGATAGAAATGTCTAATATAAATCCTTTTGATTCTAATGTTGAAAGATTTGATGTTACTACCAAGCATTGTAGAACTTTTCCTTGATGCTACATAAATTGCAGCTTTGCTTAATAAGAAAAACGTTACAAGAGATTCCATGAGGAATTTATAAGGAAAACTCTATAGAGTAAATAGCATCTCCATGGAATATGAAGCTACCATAAACTGAGAGATGCCAACAGGAAAAGAAAAAAAAAGAACCAATAGAACAGTGATGGCATACCACTGGCTTTTGATTAGTTAACCAATCGTCCATGCTGGCAGATTTTCTTAAGGGGGATTCCTAAAGGGAAGGAGAAACAATAAATGATTTGTCAAGGTTAAATGTAGATGACTACAAAATTGCATTATTTCATGAAATATGATCTAAAATGTTTATGTACCTGGGTTGACCTTGAAATGTTACATAACGGCAAGTCCTAAATGTACAGAGAGTTCAATATTTAGTAAAACCATGAAAATTAGAATGAATAGTTTTCAGCATCTACCTTCACAAGATCCACATTTTCTGATGTAACTGAAAATCGTCCTTTTATTTGAACTACATTAGGCTTGGTCTTGTCCTCCAATAAATCTCCACATCCTGTACATGTGAAAACAAAAAGGAAGAATACGGTAATACATTTGGGAAATTTCAATTGTTAGACCTAAAAGTTTGGCTTCTAGAAATACTGTAAATATACCTAATGAGAAAATATAAGAGTACATAATTGAATACAGAACAAATATCAGTCATGTAAAGTTAAATGTACACCAACTATTACAAACCTGTTGATGAACGCATGGGAGCAGATAAGCTGTTAGCTGAAGCACGGTTTGGAAGCATTAATGGACCACTGAGATTTGCCACTTTGCATGTATCACGAATGTATCTCTCAGCTCCTTGCTGATTGTCAATATCAAACCTAGCAAGATAGAGGCAGAACTATTCACATTTTTGCATGAATATATAACTTGTAAACCGACATGATCATTTCAATGAAAACAACCAAAAAGAAATCTGAATATTAGCAAATCATCACAAAACAACAATCAACATGGAAAAGGTTATAGTTCCATTTAACAACAGTCAATAGGAATGAGAAACTTCTGACAAAGCATCTACCTTATATAACATAAGAAGAAAAGAACATTTAGAAAGCGTGTTATTGATTCTTATTTGTAATCAAATGAATAAAGAAAGCCAATGATTAACCTTTCTACAGAAAGTCCTCTTTCTGACACTGAGGTGGCAGGCATGCGTGAAGATACAAGTGGACCACTATAAGTTTGACGTTTGTTTCCAATTTCAACTTTCTTATGATTGGGAAGTGCATCTGGATTTGATGTTGATGGTGCTGAATCACCTTTCACTCTGCAGCTATCATATCGATCTAACCTTTCCTGATTACTTGCATCTGAAGAATCTGATTGCAATATCTCGTCTCTTGTATTTGAGCATTTTGTCTCAGAGAATTCTGCTCTATGAGTAGATCCTCTGCAGAAAAAAAAGGAACATGTGCATTAAAAGAAGATTTTATTATTAATTTAAGTGGTTTTTATAAGAATGCTAAGGCTTGTGATATATTTGATTTTCAAAGTGCTAAGGATTCTTTTTACCGTCCTTAGCAAAAGAGGAGAAAAAACTATGGCAAAAATCAAAAGGCACATTTTTTTTTCATTTTTGTCAAAAGCACACCTCATGTTGAAAAATTTTCAAAACGACACCCAATCTAGGTTTTCTGTTTTCTAGTCAGCCCAATAATATTGTAGCAGTTTTGCCAAAACTGCAGTTTTGAATTGCGACATGTTGCAATATTGTTGGATTGACTGGGTAAAAAGGATAATCAGGGAAGAAAGTAGAGCCATGGTTTGAAATCTCGAGTCTTGCTAATGTTTTGGTTTTTATCAGGAAATATATTGTTTTGGTTTCGATGTGATACAGACACTCCGATGTGGCTGCCAGAGGCAAATTGGAAGTGGAAGGAACAAGTTTAAGAAGAAAAAATGAAAAAAAATTTAAATGTTTGCATTTTATTTAGAATGTTACAATTTTGACATTATCTTTATGAAGACAAACTAAAAAAAAAATAGCAATGTTATCTCAACATTATGTTTAAGAGTAAATAAGTATCAAAAGGGTGTTGACTGTTGACATAAAATACTCATCGATATGATCGATACAACAACACGTAAGATATTGTCTCAGTACCGAATAGTATCAAGTTTTGATAATTTATCGAAATAATATGTTCACATTGTTTCTCTCTACACGGTATGAGATTTCAAACAGTTTCAGTATGATATTGTCTTGTGTCAATATGGTTTCAAAATTTATTTACTTTTAAATATAAGAAGATTTGTACTTGATTCTTTCGTAGGAAGTACGAATTCAATAGCTATATGAAGAGCTTCGTTTGTGTATAATATATACATTTAACATTCATAAATATATTCGTGTAAATTAATACTTGCATTAACAAAAATATTATTTTTTGCTAGTTGAGAATTGTCAAAATGAATCAACACCTATTATTGTACTCTTTTTTCATTCAAAATTAAAAATATATATTCTTTCTTTCCTTTTCAAAATTCATGTAAAAATATATATTGACCTACTTTATCTATCCATCTAATTGTTGTTGTCATTTGATACAAATATTAATATTTTAAGTTCTTTCATCATTTTTATATCAAAATAAAGCTAAATTTATTCAATTATAACATCTTTAAAAAGCAACAATGTGATCTTAGATATACAGGCAGGATGCTCTGTCCATATTTTATGGACCACTTCTGGTCCTTCTGATCTGTACCGTTGGATCAAATCAGGAATCTATATATTAATCTCTCCTCATATGATCCAACGGTCCACAGGAGTGATCCACAAAATATGGACCAGAGAATCCCTGCTCTTAGATATAAATTATGTATAAGTTATATTTTCTACAGAAAAACAACAACTAAATCTTTGATCCAAACTTTTACATAAATAGCTTTGAAAGGTAAAAGGTATCCTAGAGCACATCTATATAGTTTACATTTATTATTTGTAATATAAAGGGGGAGCCTTAACACAATTCTAAAGTTGTCCCATGTGAACTTGAGGTCACATGTGCGAGTCATAGAAATAACCTCTTGTAAAATGCAAAGTAAAGCTACATACAATAGACTCAATGGGGTCCAACTCTTCCCCGGGACGCGCTGACGGGAGCTTCGTGCACCAGACATTTATTATTCATAATATATAATCTTTGTGTCAATAACATAGCATCCATTTAATTTCATTTAAAAGAACTTATAATTAGGAACACCAATAAAACATTGATTCAAGAATAAGCCAATTAAAAACATCAATGCTGAGTGTGTATCTAAAAAAAAGTAGTACTATATTTCTTTCCATTCAAATTTCATTGCTATTTAATTTTAAATTTTATAGTTATTTAGGCTAAGGCAAATTGAGTATTAGGTTTAGGTCAAAGTATAAGTGGGGTGTGGTTGAGTCATTTTGGTAGGGTTTGTCATTTAGGTCAAGTGGGTTCAAATTGAACTTAATTTGGACCCTTTGACTTTTGGACTCTATTTGATCAATCTAAGATCACAAACTTATTTTGGTTTAGACTACTATAATTATATTTTTTTAAGCCTAATTAGAAAATTCTAAAATAAAATCCATTTATGGCCTAAACCTCTCGAATTTTCCTTTTACGCAATGGCTTTCTCAAGCCCAACACAATAGCCTCTCTCACACACATGCAAAACGTCTCTCCCATTAACTCTATCAAGTAACTCGCTCTCACTATCTCTCTCGCAGCGAAGTAGATTGAGCCATTAGTGAGTTGTGAGTGATCTCTCTCCCATTTTTTGAAACTCAATCTCGCTCCCTCCTCCTTTAGCACCTCTATGCCAGTATTGATTGTACCACATCTCGATATGAAAGTGGAACAAAAAAATCTCTATCATGTTAGTCGGCACGATACGAGATTTATTGATCTTATCTGTATATACAACGATAACAAAGACTTATCCCAATAGATGGGGTTAGCTATATGGATCCTTTTACGCTATTGAGTTGTATCTTCTACTATATCATCTATACTTAAATAAATTTTATCTTGCTTTATTGCTGTTAACCAAGTCTTTTTTGATCTTTCTCTTCCTCATTTAATATGCGTGTTTGTCATAGTTTCAAATCGCCTAACTAGAGCATTTAATGGTCATCTAAGTACATGCTCATATCATCTTAAACGTATTTCTCGTAATTTTCCCTCAATAGATGTAACTCCAACTTTCTCTCTAATGCTCTCATTTCTTATTCTATCCATCCTCGTATATCCACACATCTACCTTAATATCCTATCTCTACAACTCTAATCTTCTGCTCATGTGCTCTAGTCATAGTTCAACATTCAGCTTCATATAACATACCAGGTCTAACTATGACTTTGTAGAATTTTCCTTTAAGTTTTAGAAGTACTTTACAATCACATAAAACACTCAATGAATATATTCTTGATTGTAAAACACTCGATGAATATATTCTATGTAAGACATCTCTCCCAATCTCTCTATCGTTTTGCAATAATGATCATAAATATTTAAATCTCTCAGTTCAAAGCAACTCGTCTTCTCCTATCATAATAATTGTCTCATTACATCTAATATTACTAAACTTAAATTTCATATATTATATTTTTATTCTATTAAGCCAAAAACTTTTCCCTTCTATTGTTTCCCGCCAAGATTCTATTTTAGCAGTTACTCCTTCACGTGTTTTATCTACCAAAAGAATATCATGTACAAACAACATGCACTACAGTATTGTGTCTTACATAACTAGTGTACAAAGATAGAGACTTAGAGTTGATATGAGCTTACACCATGTGTTTCAGTTACTCCGCTTGAAGTATTTACTCTAGTCCTCACATCCTCATGTATATCCTTAATTAGTTCAATATATATTACACTAACACCTGTTTTGTAAAATTCTCTATATAATTTCTCTTGGGACTCTATTATAAGCTTTTTCTAAATCAATAATACTATGTGTAGACCTTGTTTTCGTTCACGATATTTTTCAATTAGTTATCTAAGAAAATATATATTTTCTATTGTCGACCTTTCAGGTATAAACCCAAATTAATTTTCGATTACTGTAGCCTCCTTTAATATTTTTTCTATTACTTTTTCCTAAAATTTTACAGTATAACTCATTAGTTTAATACCCTGCACAATTTTGTACGTCTCCCTTGTTCTTATATAAAGTAACTAAAGTATTTACCCTTGTATTTTTCATTTTCAATATTATTTTAAATAATTTTGTAAGTAATTCAATACCTTCTTTCCTAGAAACTTCCATTCCTCTATCGAAATATCATCTGGTCCAACAGCTTTTCGATTATGCATCCCATTTGAAGCTTATTCTACTTCTGAAATTTGAATTCTACGATAAAAATTTAATTTCTATACTCATTTGACCTACTCAAATTACCTAAGTTAAGTTGATCCCCTAAATCTTTATTAAAAAGTTGATAAAAATACCTCTACCACTGCTCTTTAATTTCTCTATTGTTTACTAGTACTCTATTTCATTCATCTTTAATACATTTTATTTGGATAAGATATCTTGTCCTTCTTTCTCTTACTTTAGTTATTCTATAAATGTCTCTTTCTCCTTATTTTGTATCCAATTTTTGATATAATTATTCAAAAGTTTTATTCTTTGCTTGATTCACTACTTTCTTAGTCTCTTTCTAAGCTATTGTATATTTTTTAAAAATTTTCTCATTCTTACAAATATATAATTCATTATATGTTGTTGGTTTTTCTTCATCTTTTGTACTTTCTCATTCTACCACCAAGATGCCTTACTTAGTGGTGCATGTCTCTTTGACTCACGGGGTATACTCTTAACCACTATTTTCAACTTTAATATCATCTTATCTCATGTCGTATTAAAGTTGTCGTATATTTCACCTAATGCTTGTACTCCTACTTTTTCCTTAAATATATTTTGTTTCCCATCTTTGAACTTCCACCACTTAATTTATAAAAGTCATATATTTTTTTCTATATCCAGCACTACCAATCTATGTTGGGTAGTTAAGCTTTCTATATTGATGATCTTACAATCTTTACAAATCTTTCTATCCCTATTCCTAACCATAAGAAAGTAAATTTGTGATTTATTATTCTCACTTTTCAACGTGACTAAGTGTTCTCTTTTCTTAAAAAACGTATTAACTAATATAAGGTCAGATGTCATGCAAAATCTAATATAGTTTTCTCTTCTTCATTTCTCGTTCCAAACCAATATCCTCCTTGATCTTCGCATATTCTTCATTTTTCCTTCCAAAGTGCTCATTTATATCATTTCTTATTTAAATCATTTCATTTGGGGGAATATTTTTTAATACATCATCTAAGTCATCCCAAAATCTTGATTTGGTAGTTTCATCTAATCCTACTTAAATTACCAAAGCTAAGTTGGTCACCTAGACCTTTATTAAAAAGTATTCCATGCTTTTTTATTTCTCCATCATTTACTAGTAACCTATTATATTCATCTTTAATATATTTTATTAGATAAGATCTCTTATTTTCCTCTCTTACTTTAGTTATTCTAAAATGTCTCTTTCATTTTATTTTATATTCAATTTTTGATATAATAGTTCAAAAGTTTCATTTTTTGCTTTACTAGTTTCTTAGTCTTTCTTAACTATTGTATTTTTTTTTAAGTTTTCCTCATTCTTACAAATATATAAATTCATTTTTTCTTTACTTTCTCTTATACTTTCTCAATCCACCACCAAGATTCCTTAGGTGCATGTCCTTGTGACTCATCAAGTACACTCTTAACTACTATTTTCAACTTTGATACCATATTATCCCGTGTCGTATTAGAGTCACCGTATATTTCACCTAATGCTTATACTCCTACCTGCTCCTCAAATATATTTTACTTCTCATCCTTTAACTTCCACCACTTAAATATATTTCACCTAATGCTTGAGGCGTATATTCAAACACTACTAACTTATGTTGGATAGCTAATCTTTCTCTAGGGATAATATTGCAATCTTATCAAATTTTTCTATCCCTCTTCCTAACTATAAGAAAGTCAATTTACGATTTATTATTCTCACTTCTGAACATAAATAAGTGTTCTTCTCTTTTCTTAAAAAACGTATTAGCTGATATAAGGTCATATGCTATCACAAAATCTTATATAATTTCCTTCTTTATTTCTTGTTCTAAACCCATAACCTAATGAATCCTCTCATATTCTTTATTTTTCATTCCAACGTGGTAATTTAGATCACCTTTTATTAAAATCATTTCATTTGACGGAATATTTTATAATACTTGATTTAAATCATCCTAAAATCTTGATTTAGTAGTTTCATCTAATCCTACTTACGATGCATATACGTTAATTATGTTCATAGTTTCTTTCGCCACTATTATTCTATCCCCTTTATAATAATTCTACAACTTTATCTTTTAAGAACTATCTATAACAATACCCACTCTATTTCTTGTTTCTCTTTCTTCTGTATCATAACTTAAAACCTAAGTTCTCTATTATCTTTGTTTTCTCGCCTACTCATTTTGTCTCTTGTACACATAAAGTAATAATTCTTCTCTTAATTATCGTATCTACTACCTCCAGTGATTTATCAGTGAAGGTACCTATGTTTCAAATCTTAGACTATTAATTTCCTATAATATTTATTTTTATCCAACATATGGTATGAGAACTTTTGCTTATTTTAACACTACACTCAAGTTCTCCGGTAGATGTAGTGGTCCTTGTCAATACGTTGCAATCGGACCCTGCGATATGAACTCTTGCATATTTAGCACTATACTAAGTTTTAAAGATATAATGGTCATTGCCGAGACGTTACAGTAGGACATGTAACACGTTCCTTCCGAGTAACAACCTAGCATTAGCACAATAGGTTAATGAATCTATTCATTGAACCTTTATCATAGTTTTAAGTTTTAACGTTAGCTAGCAATCTAATACAACCCTCCTCCTTTATCCAGGCTTGGGATTGGCCATGACTGGTTCATCAAGGGTGGAGTTATGACTCTCAACTTATATAAATGAAAAATATTGATAATTAGTAAAATTACTTAATAAAGTCACAAATAAAAGGTACTACATATTCACAAGAATGAGGCAATGTGCTTTGACATTTTTTTTTTAATAAAATGGTGGTGGGGTTCAAGTTGTAGAGGAGTCAATCGACAACATATCACTTCGATTATCTTAGGTGGTAAGTGAATTGACAATAATGTGATTTATCTTATCTGTATATATATCTTTTTATTATATTATTATGTAAAAACACTATTATTGTAATTCTAGCAAATGAATTCCACTCTACATATGTCTTGTCTTTTCCATTATGGAAAAAATTCAAAATAATAATAATAATAATAATACTTGTGAGAGAAGTAATACTTTTATAATCTTGTCGATGTCGGTCACCATTCTAGATTAAAAAGGGTAAGGATTGTGTTAGATTGTCGACCAGTGACAAATGTTCAATGAATGGATGAATGAAGATTGTTGTAAATTTATTTCCAACCAAGCAAGCGCCAAAGGAATTATTGCATTGTCATTGTAGGTTTTGTGGCATGTCAATGACCATGGAGACCTACTTGGGATCCCACTTAATTTAAAATCACAAGAAGATGACTTGACTTTTGTTTACTAGGTATGTGTCTCCTAAATTTTTTTATATATAGACGCATAATCATGAAATTACTTTAGCAACTATTATTAAAAAGGGTGGCACATGCTGACTGAAAGACATGAGGCCCTAAATCACGCAGAAGACTGCGGGAAGGAGCGGAACTAGTCAGCCTCGGGGTGCCCAGACTTGGTCCGGGCACCCCTACAGGCACCGTGGCAAGTGCCCAAACTGGTCCGGGCGCTCGGGAGTCAATAAAAGTCTATCCACTCCGCGTTGACGAGCCATTCTCGAGGATAGATTTTGACCATCTGGGTACCCGAGATAACTTCGAGATAGAGTTTGCTAGGGCTATAAATAGAGTCCTGGTTCAGCTTGTTTATTCATCCCAAACACTTTAACTTCCTATATTCAAGCTTTTCTAGTTTATGAGCTTCAACGATTTATACGAGGCTACTCCGCCTCTAACAAAGGAGATTCCATTTAGAGCTTCAATCACCTTGGAGTACTCCGCCTCTAACTCTTCCATGTCATGTACTACTTTTTAGTTTCTGTTTGATTATTTTATAATTGTGTTTGGCTAAGCATAATTGTGCCCGAGAAAGGTATAATCTTTATTTATAGGCTTATCGACCTCCACCTAAAAACGGTCTACCAAGTGGTATCAGAGCGAGGTTCGCTTTGGAAGGACTAACTACTAACCGAAGCACCGAAGAGATGAACAGAACAAGCATCCACCCGTCGATGTTCAAAGGAGAATTCGGACAATGGAAACACAATATGGAGGTATTTTTTAAAACAGATTTAACATTTTTCTAATATTAAAAAATTGTTTTGAAGCACCGGTTGACAACCAGGGAAAAGCCAAAAAAGTCAAAAGCTAGACGAATAAAGAACAAAAAGCTTTCGTAGGAAACGGAAAAGCAGAATTCCATCTACTCAGTGCACTACGCCTCAAGAAGTCAGTGGAGAATACAAATCTGCAAAGGAACTTTAGAAAAAGTTCTTAGAGCTACACGAAGAACAACGAAAGCTAAATTGGTAAGAAAAGACCTTCTTCGGAACCAACTCGTCAATCTACAACTACACGAAGGTGAGACAATCGCGAACTTACAAGCTAAGCTGAAGGAATTAATAATCGAACTAACGAATCTCGGAGACACAGTAATGAATCAGGAATCAATAAGGTATGCGCTCAATGCATTCCCTAGAAATCAGGTATGGTAAGCCCTAGTAGATGCATACTACATCTCTAGGGCCCTTGAGGTAAGTTCCTTAAAGAACTATTTTCTACTTTCAAGATTCATACAACTAGATGTGCAAAGCCTAAGAAAAACTCAAACTTTGCATTTAAAGTCGTGGAAAAGAGTGATCCTGAGTCAGATTCTTCGATGGACGAACACAAAGCAACTCTCTTAGTAAGAAAGTTCAAAAAAAAATTTAAAACTAATAAATTCATTAAGTTTCAGT
>JBBPFP010000010.1:2982125-2992724 GCA_037974795.1 Kaempferia galanga
AGGTAGTCCAGTCGCAGACCCGAAACCTGGCGGCAGAAAGTCTAGATAGGTCAAGGACCCGATATCTTACAAAGGAAGCCCTGGTGAGCCGATCCAATGCTAAGCAAGAAGCCCAAACAGGCCGAGATGACCTAATGTTTGGTAGGTGATGTTGAGGTAAGCAGCTGGAGTGGAGCGATAGGGAGGTCATGTCCCTGAGAGGACAAACCCTAGATCGTTGATCCAACTGAAATCGGAAAGGCTTCCAAGCTGAGATCAAGACAGGTCCTACTGTCTCATATTACTCATGTATATACTATATAGTGCTAACTCTGTGGTGCAGGTATACTATATATTCTGCTAACTCTGTTTTACAAGTTTTATCATTTTGGAGGGATTGATAAACCGAACCCACTGAGCTACCACAGTGAACACACCGCGCAGATTCGGAGGGATCAGTCGCCCGAACCAAGTTATCGGTCAACAGAACCAATTATGGAAATAGGACGGGCAAATTCACCGAACAATAAATACGAGAAGATCAGATCGAAACAAACAAGAAAGCATTGAGGATCGGTGGACCGAACAACGGGTTCAGTCGACCGAACAATAAATGTCAGTTAATGCGTGAAGATCGACTCTCATTAATGAAGGAAAGCCACAGGGAGTTTACTAAACGAGGCCTTTATGTACACCTGAGTTCAGAGCTTTGATATCAACTTTTCCACAATGAGAACTGCACTACTCTGATCCTCTACTCATCATCTGTGCTACTGCGACTACTACGACCAGTGCAAGCTTCGACACTGACAGCTCTCCGACACAAACGCTTCATCTCTTATCTTCAACGTCGATATGTCTTATTTAAACCGAACGGGTCTGTTGTATTGTCTTATTTTATTTTCAGCTACTGCTTTGATAACTGTTTTATAAAAAGATTTTATGAGCAATATTCACCCCCCCCCCCTCTATTGCTATACCGATCCATCAAAATATAGTAGGTATTGTTGTAGATAGTTACTTAAAAGATAAAGTTTCAAGAGCAATTATAAAGGGGATAAGATTATAGCTCTCGAGAAAGTAGTAGAGAAAAAAACTATTAACGTAATTAACATATATGACGATTAGATGAAGGCTCCAAATTTATGTATTAGGACGGCCTAAATGAGGTATTATAAAATATTCCATTAAACGAAATGATTTAATAAGAGATCTGAATGGGCATGTCGAAATAAAAAATGAGGAATGTGATAAGGTGGATGGGGTTATAGGTTTGGAACAAGAAATGAAAAAGGGGAAACTATGATTTTGCAGTAGCGTATAATTTTATACAAACTAATACAATTTTTAAGAAAAGAAAAGAATACGTGGTCATGTTCAAAAATGGGAATAATAAATTACAAATGGTTTGTTTTATGGTTAGGAAGAAGGATAGAAAGATTTATAAAGATTACAAGCTCATCTCTATAGAAAACTTAACTACCCAACATAGGCTTGTGGTGTTAGATATACACCAGAAGTATAAAAGGAATATCTAGTTAAAGAATCAGAAGCAAAGCATATTTAAGAAGAAGGTATGAGTATAAGTATTAGAAGAAATATACAACAACTCAAATATGACATGAAATAAGATATTATCAAAGTTGAAAATAGTAGTCAAAAGTGTACTTTGTGAGTCAAAGAGATGTGCACTACTAAGTAAGAATCTTGATGATGGAATGAGAAAGTACATAAAGGAAAAAATAAAAACCCTTGTAAGAACAAGAAAAACTTATATATATATATATATATATAGTAGCTACGAAAGAAGCTAATAAAACAGTAAATGAAATTTTTTAATGCTTATATTGAAAATTGGATACAAAAGAAGGGGAAAGAGACATTTATAAAATAGTTAAAGCGAGAAAGACAGATTTTATTCAAATAAGATGTATTATATATGAATATAATAAGGTACTAGTAAATGATGATCAAATAAAAAAGCGACAGAAGAGTTATTTTCATCATCCTTTTAATGAAGGTTTAGGTGAATAACTTAGGTAATTTAAGTAAGCCAAATTAGTATAGAAATTTAAATGTTTATCATAGAATGCAAACTTCAAAGTAAAATAAGCTTTAAATAGAAAATGCAAAATGGAAATAGAGGCATGGAAGTGACTTAGGAAACAAGATGTTGAATGACTTACAAAGTTATTTAACCTGATATTGAAAACGAAAAAAAATGGCTAATCAATAAAGGGTAAGTTCTCTGATCCCTTATATATGAACAAAAGAGACGTACAAAATTGTACAAACTATAAGAGTATTAAACTAATGAGTTATACTATGAAACTTTAGAAAAAGAGTAATAGAAAACAGATTAAGGAAAGAGACTAGGGTGACTGAAAATCAATTTGATGCATGCTTAGCAGGTCAACAATAAAAAATATACATCTTCTCGCAACTAATTGAAAAGTATCCAGAACAAAAGTAAGATCTACACATGATATTTATTAACCTAGAAAAAGTTTATGATAAAATCCTAGAGATTATATAAAGAATTCTAGGAAAAAGAGATGTTAGCGTAACATATATTAAACTAATTAAGAATATATATGGGATGTAACGATAACAGTGAAAACTTCGATTAAACGAAGTGTTTCCCATAAAAATAGGGTTACATCAAGGATCAGCTATGAGTCTCTATCTTTTTACACTAATCATAGACGAACTCATTGGATACATCCAAGACAGAGTACATAGTGCATATTATTTACAGATGATATTATTTTGTTCAAAGAGACACATAAAGAAGTAAATGTTAAACTGAAAACACTAGAAGTGAAATGTTTTAGGTTTAGTAAAGTATATAATATATAGAATTTAGATTTAGCAATATTAGACGTAAACTTTAAGTATTTAAAATTATTTTTGCAAAAAGGATGGAGGCATTAAGAGATGTCTTATATAAAATACAAGTTGAAATGGAGGAGAGCGCGTGTTCGTAAAATACCTCTAAACTTAAAGGGAAGTTTACAAAATGGAGGTTAGACCTACTATATTATATGGAGATGAATATTGGGTTATGACTCGAGCGCGTGAGCAGAAGATGATAATTTACAGAGATAAGGATATTAAGGTGGAGCTGTATACATACAAGAATGGACACGATAAGAAATGAGTACATTAGAGAGAAAGTCGGGTTGCATCTATTAAGAAAAAACTCCGAGAGACACGTTTAAAATGGTATAAACATGTACTTAGACGACTAGTAATGCCCCAATTAAGAGATGTGAAGCTATGGCAAATATGCACATCAAACTAGGAAGAGAAAGATAAAAAAGACTTACTTAGCAACAATAAAACAAGATAAAATTTATTAAAATATAAATGATAATATAGTAGGTGATAGAGCCTAATAGTATACAAGGATCCATATAGTCAACCTCACCTAGTAGGATAAGGCTTGGTTGTTGTATAGATAATGATATAGTAAGAATATCCCCAATAGCATAGAAGGATCCGTATAGCCACCTAATAGGATAAAGCTTGGTTGTTGTTATTATATTGATATTTAAGTGAGGGAACAACCTTTCAAGATACATAAAGTTTGGATGGCCTAATCGATAGTGTCATAACCTAACTTCACGGTCTTTATTAGTACTTGAATTAAAGAGAGACACAGGATAATAACAAACTAAGTCACTCTTAGAAAAATCACTACTCACCACTAAAACTTCGTGAGGTGTCTTGAAGAGATCAAGTCCAGAGCACATCTTAGCAGTGTCAATCCTCTTCTTCGAACCCAATTCCTCAAAAACAAACACATTTGGAAGAAATTTAGTAAAAGAGTAGTGATCACAAGTCAACCTAGTGATGGACATGAAGTTGCACTAAGTTAAGGTACATAAAGCACGAATTTTAAAGTAATTTCAGGTGAGAGTTGAATAGATCTAGTCCCAACCGCCTTAGACAAAGAACCATCAACAATATGCAAAATAAGATTAGTGTGACATGATTGATAATCATGAAAGAGAGACTTATTCCCCGTCATATGATCTGATGCCCTTGAGTCAATAATCTAATCTTTTGAACGTTTAGCCCACACTGTGAATGCAGAACATGTTACCTACTTGTGCATGCATGCTTGTGGATGGGTTAGGGGTAGCATGCTAAGAAAGTGTGCTATTTAGAAGCTTCTGGAGCACTTCAAGTTGTTCCTTGGTGAACGGACTTAGTGGGGGCCAATAGTTCCTCAACTATGTTGGTTGAGTTGGCATTTCTGTCAAAAAAAAAAAATTGATATTTCTACTCAACTAGATTATCTTGTATCTTCCGACATGCGTCCTTGGTGTAATCATGTTTAGCACATCGATCACACCAGGGTCTCCCTTCCTTTGTTGATGAGTATCTTGCTAATTTAGAGGACACTAACACGGGCAGCAAGTGTAAATCCTTCCAATGTTGGAGTTGGATGTTGACTACTCATCATGACCTTTTTACTACTTTCCTCACAACAAACTTCAAAAAAAGCTTCTCGAATGCTCGAAATAAGCTTAGTTCCCATCACTCGGTCTCTAACTTTATCTAAATTCTTGTTTCATCCCGGTAAGAACTTTAAATATTCTCTTCAGCTCCACTATTTTCTAATACAGAGCATTGTATTGTGGCACTTGAATATGTGGCTTTTAAAGATGTCTAATTGTTGCCGATGATGGATAGTGTGTTGAAATGTTACGTCATTATGAGGTCTCCTATGTAATTCTCAGAACTGAAATAAGTCTCTCGCATGGCTTCACAAATTTCTTGGGCAGTCTCATAGAGAAGAAAATTCTCACCACATTCATTGAATTTATAAGCCATGATATGATAAGATGATTTTTGACCTTCCACTTCTTGTAATATGGATCATCCTTTTTTTGGAATTAGAATCTCCCTTGTTAAATAATGTTCTTTGCCACTACTGTTGATGAGACTATTATTACCCTGAATGGTTGAGGGAGAGATCGTTGGAACCCCAAGTGGTCTTTACCACAGTTTTGATATTTGGTCAAGTAAGTTTAAATTAGGCCTTGTTGTGTTCCTAATATGTAAGTTTAAGTATGCAGGGACATAGACGAACACACAAGTATCCGTTGATTAAAGATACGATGGAATACGATGAAGGATGGTATAGGACACCCAAGAGGCTGGGAAGGGGAGTATTGAAGACCGAGAGTTAAGGCTGAAGATACAAGCGAGCAAGAAGAAAAGCATGGGAAGCAAGCTGACGAACTCGATGTATCAGAGGTATAAGGAGTTTGGAAGAAGAGTAGGCCAATCGAGTGAAAAGGATGCACGGGGAGTGAGCTGGAAGGGTTCGATGCATCCAAGGGATGAGAAGCAAGGAGGAAGTCGCAAGGTAAGTTAGTGAATTGAGTTGAGTAAATTGTATTCAGGACGAGGGGTAGAAACTTAACTTAGGCAGACTAAGTTGTAGTGGACTAAGTCTATCAGAACAAGATTCCGAGCGATGAGACTTTGGGTGACCAAAAAGGGTCCGAGCGACCCTATGTAATATAGTGATTACTCTTTAAATAGGGTTGAGATTTGAGCAGTTCAGGTAGTTCAAGTGACTGAAAGGATCTTCAGATAACTAGAAGCACACGATGAACATAAGGTCGAGTCAAACGGTTAGAAGGCTAATAGAAGGGTGGCATATCGCCAAATCAGATAAGGTATACCTATTTGCGGATGAGGCCGAGGCGCTGATTGAGCAAGATCGAAGCAACCGAAAGGGCTTTTGGGTGACCAAAGCAATGCTACTTTATCATGTTGACGATTGGAGACAAAAGGCTATAAAAGAGTGCTTGAGGATCAAAGGCAAAGCATCACATTCTGAATTCATATGTACTGTTTACCTCATTGTCAAAAGTCTCCTCTTATTATCTTATTATTCCAACTTTGTATAAGAGGTTTCTCCACCTCCGACCCTTTACTAAAGAAGAGAAAGGGGTTATGAACTGTGTCCCTTCTGTGTGCATGTTTTATTTGTCTTCCAATATGTTTGTGGTCTTGCTAGCAAGAGATTGAAAAAATTTAATTACAGGTATGCTATTCATCCACTGGAGAAAGTTTTGCCAATTGAATTTATGGTTGGTGATGAGCAGAAATATTTTCAGAGTTTCCTGAATTTCCAAAATTTAGGAGTAGATATTTGATGAGAATGAGAAGATACTTCAGAGGTAGAGCGTTGGATTTTTTTATTGTCATGGCGTACTTGACCATGGAGGATAGATAGGAATGGATGCTAGGGTTTTTCGAATTCTGATACCATGAAATTTTTGAGGAAGAATGATCTTATTTCTCATTGTTTCAATTGGAGAATAATACATCCCAATATATACATGATTTACATGGCTGAACATAGTAACAAATTCCTAAAAACGAGCAAGGAAATTACCATTAATTATCATCCTAAACTTAAGGTATCCCATATAGGAAAATCCAGGTTATAAGATAAAATCCAGATTATCCAATATAGGAAATCGAGGTTTAGAAAAATCTAGATTTAATTCTAAATAGGCTAACTTTGAGTGAAACTAGACAATATATTTTACTATTAGTAACTTAGTAAGACAAGGCACTCTCCCTCCAATTAATCTTTTAAAGAAAACAAGTGTGCACAAAATGTGCTATTATAGTAGCTCATCCTGTTTTCTATGTCCAGAGGCATACTACTAAGAGGTTGCTTGGAGATTGGGTTATTCACCAAAATATGCTGACCAACTTGTCAATGCACTTCAACAAGGAAAAGTAAAGAGGAATGAAAGAATAAGTCGTTTCCTCTATCAATGGAGTATCTCGAAGATATTGTCAAAAATCACAGGTGGAAAACCACTACAAGAAATTACAGTCACCATGTGAAAACTTTGAACAAATTCTGAAACAACAGTAGGGTTCACTCGTAATTTCAGAAAACGTTTAATTTAATGGAAAGTGAAAACCATGGACCTTATTTATGAGCATCATACCACCAGCTTGAAAAATGGAATATTAAAGAGGAAATACCTGCTCCTATCACATGCTGGCAGGTATGAGAAATGTTGTCTGGATTCAACCATATGAAATGTGTGTCTCAACCTGTCTCAAGCTGCTGACAATGAATAGCACGTTTCAAAGAAGTCAAACAACAATGAAAGATAGAGATAAATTCAAGTAACTTGCATTTTCATGATTGCATTACCACTGCATAATGATTCACATAGATGTCTTATAACTTGCAACAAAACATTTTACCACTGCACATTCATTGTAAGCAGGTATATAAGTGCAACAAAAAATGTATCATAAATTGCATGTAATAAAACCTAATGTCAAGATAACCAAAGGCATTCATGTGTGTGTACACAAATGGGGACAAAATGAAATAACTTGTTTTTCCATAACTGCATTACCACTAGAAAATGGTTCCGGTAGCTGTCTTGTAACTTCAAAATATTGCCAGAAACCAGATGAAAATGCAAAAACTTTTAGGGAAAAAATGGAGGTATTTGACACTTTCATCCTCAAATATGCAGAAAAAAACTAATCTGTATGTCTAAAAAAATTGGCTAACCCAGCCAACGTCTGAGAACAACTCTGCTAACAGTACCTAGTTTGCCTCTTAAACTTCCAGACCACAAAAGCTCTATTCTTTACAGTAGATTCTTTCAAATTGATTTGTAGTATAAGACAATGCATACAAGTGAGTTCGAAAGAAACAACTAATGCATCTATCCACTAAGCACAAAAAGATGGAATAGCTTAAATTTGACAAACACGGCATTATGGTCCCATAAGCAGAAGAATGGCATCCTCAATCATGTAATTATTAAGAATAAGAAATTTCCACTAAAAATAAAAATACTATTGAAACAAATATAAAATGTATTTTCCATTAAACTTTGCTGACCTTCAGGATAATGACACAAGCTTGTTAATGCCGTTACAGCTAATATCCAATATAACAAGGGAACTTCTTCATAGTATCTGAGTTACAAATGAATATGGGACTATTTATATGCTATGAGCCATCAAGATAAACCCTAGACTGGATAACTGTGTTGCCAACTCGAAATCCAGGAATAACAGTAAACCCAACTTTTGGTTTAGTACTCTGATGATCAATGCACATCATGTCTACCTTACCAACAATGTTCTTCATGAAAACCATAGAGAACTCAGTCCCTCGAGCAACCTGAAAGATATCCACCACAGGATCATATGCCCAGGCCAACTTGTGAAGCGTCCACATGGAGCTGGCCATGGTCACAAACGGCTCATACAGTGGACTGGACTGTCTCAGTGATAAGTCTCCTGTAGTTAAATTCTTCGAAAGAGATGATTCGGTGCCTGGATGGATGAGCTTTGCGTACTTCTTCTGGCAGAAGTTTGCAAAATCACAACTTGGGAAATCTCGCATTGTTTCTATTGGATCAAGAGCGGAATGATGGATGAATTGCTGCAAAGAGTCATTTCTTCGAATGGTGACGTCAATGTTGTTCAATTCAACTCCAGTTCCATCTTCGCAGAAGTCGTAGGAATCGAAGCCTTCAAACATACCCAAGCAGACGTAGGAGAGCAGAGCGTATCGAAAATGCCGTGGCTTCGCATAGTTGACGTCCGGGCAGATGCAGTTCGCAGCAGCGCGCAAATCCCATCCGGGAATCTTCATCGAATCGACCCAAATCCGGGCGAAACGATGAGTGACCCGACAGGTGTCCCTGAGTACGGAATCGAAGACCCCGACCGTCAGCAGCGCCTCGACCTTATCCTCCGCCGGCATACAGGCGCGCTCGAGTCGGTGAGCGAGCCGTGCACAGTCCGCGTTGAGGTCCGCAAGCATCTTCTCAAGCGCGGCGGCCTCGGCGTCCTTGCCGTCGATGTCGGACTGGAGGCGGTTGACGAGGGCCTCGAAGGAGCGGAGTAGATCCTGGTTCTCCTGCACCTGCGTCTCCAGATGGGAAGAAAGAGGGAGGGTGGGAGTCGATCCGAGGCCGAGGTAAGTGCGCTTGAGCTCCGACAAGCGGCGGAGGTGGGAAATGGCGGTGCGGTCGGCGGAGCACAGATCGTCATGAACGAAGGGCGATTGGGCGGTTTGCAGGAGGAGGTAAGCGGCTTGGAAAGAAGAAAAAGTGGCAAGTGCGGCGGCGGCTAGGGCTTGGGGGTCAGGGCGCGGGGCAGGATCGGGCTTCAGGACCACGACGCGCTGGCCGGTGATGATCTCCTCTGACTTAGGCTCGGCGGGCGCTGCAGAGTCGTCGTTTTCCTCCGCTTCCTCGTCCTCCGCGAAGAATTCGATGGTCTTGGTTTTGAAGGCTAAAGCAAACTTCTGAAGCATCGCGTTCGATCTTGCTTTTCTTCCTCCTCAGAAATTGAATCGGAACTGCTTCGGAAGGAAAGACGGGTGCTCGTCCAAAATGTGTCTTTTCCTTTTTTTTTCCCCCAAGTTTGCCGAGAAAGCGGCCGCGCCCGGTAATGAATCCGTTACCTTTCGGGGATGGGATGTAGTGGTTTTTTTTTTTTTTTATAATGAAATTATCATAAAATTTAAAATTTAAAAATATATATATATATTATAAAACAAAGTGATATCAATTTAAAAAAAATTTAAAGAAGATATCAATTTAAAAAAAAAACATATCAAAAAATATATAATTAAAAAAATAAGGATTAAAATGATAAGTTTAGGAATAAATTAATTTTATAATATAAATATATTTAAGAATTATAATTATTTTGATCAAAATTTATTGGGTAAACTAGTATTTTAATTATTTAATGACTTTAAAAATATTATAAATTGTAGTTGTATCCTATAATAATAAATCTATTATTTATATTTAAAATGTAATAATTGTTATTTAATTGTTTTTATCAACACTTATTATCCATTAAGTCAAATTATATATATAGAGAGAGAGAGAGAAATTTTAGTTTACCCATCTTTATATGCACGATCGTGAGCGAATACAGATGTGGCCTCCTGATGCGGCATTGATTCAAATTTTTTAATATCTCTCTTCTCTTTTTGTATGCATACTCCTCTCTCAGTTACTCTCCTACATGTAGATTCCTCTCTCTCCTGCATACAATGTGGGGTTGTTTTTAAAAAAAACAGCGTTTTGTTGAAAAAAAACAGTTCTATCGCGGAGAACAGCTCTGTCATGAGTTAGGTTTCAAAGAACAACTCTACCATAGAATTGTTTTTCAAAGAACAATTCTGCTTTATATAAACAGCTAAGCTGTTGAGCTGTTTTTAAAAAACAGCTAAATAGTTTAGCTTATTTTTTTAAAAAATAGCTATTACGCTATTTTTTTTAGAAAAAAAAATAGCTATTGTACTGATTTTTTTTTAAATAGCTATGTAAAATAGCTATATTTTATTAAAAAAAACACACAATAGTTGTTTTTTAAAAAACACCTATTGTGCTATTTTTTATAAAAAAACACAATAGCTGTTTTTTAAAAAATAATTTTTGTGCTGCTCTTTTTTATAAAAAAAATAGCTATTGTGCATAGCTGTTTTAAAAAAAATAGGTACAATAGCTATTTTAAAAAACAAAATAGTACAATAAAAAACAACTATTGTATTGCTTTTTTATAAAAAATAATTACTGT
>JBBPFP010000010.1:3013980-3036948 GCA_037974795.1 Kaempferia galanga
TTAACTTTGCCTAAATGGTATTCCAAACAGGTCTTCGTAAGCCCCAGTCTGACATCCCCGTGAAACTGACCCTACGACCTCCGAAAAATTCCCCGAAAATTTCTATAAACTCTGGAAAAATTTCTCGTTCTTAATTCTCCAATAATAATAATTATTTAATTATTATTTTAACGGTATTTTACATTCTCCTCCACTAACAAAAATTTGGTCCACAAATTTCCAACTCAAACTCAGGGACCCTTATCAATGAATAACATCCAAACCGTATACTCATATATTAGTCCATCATAATATCATGATCATCTCTTCAATCCTGTGGGACCACAAGTCCCCTAACAAACTACATGATGATCAACATCCCACTAAATGACGATAACTTTGTGGGTTATGAGCTCACTATGCTTCCGCTACTCCACATTTCTGTCTAACCAATTGTAGGTAAATCAACTACCTGTAAAATCCATAACACACTATTAAACGATCCTCGACATCTGGATAGTGTGTTTGGATTGTCCATCCGTCTTTGGTTGCCCAACTGCAATAAAACAGAGTTCCAACCCATAGCCTACTGCAACCCTTCCCCAAAATCGTGAGACGAATCACCAATCCCTTTCCAACCTGATGCTCAGACCCGAACCATAAAGTTTGATAACTTCCATTCAGTACCATCCTATTATACCATCCATGATAAGCCCATTATAATACCCAAAACCATATAATGTAGCATGCAATATAGAACCATAAAGAATTCCTATGAAAATTCCATAACAAAGAACCATATTCACATCAAGAACCACATTAGGGATTGTATCAGCACTCCAAGAGGGTTCTATTTTGGAAAGAAGATAAATTTTTGAGAAGAGTTGTGTTATTTGACATGGCAAGCATGATTTTAATTTGCATAATAATGCAATGGGAGTCACGTTTCATAAAGTGAAGAAACAGTAAAAGATACTTAAGTGCATCATTATGTCGAATGCGTCAATATGGACCCCTCTCAATTGGAAGAGAATGGGTAATTAGGTAACAAGCGTTACCAATTCTGTTGAACAATTTGTAGAATTATTCAGTCCATCATAAAGGAGGTTCTATTGCTTAGAGTACAATCACTTTTACCAGTGTTTTGTATTTATCTATTTTTATTTTTTTTTATTTTTTTAAGTCTACGGCTGAAGCTTAAAATTTTGTGTTATATGCTCATATATTGGTTTGGTACAGTACGTACTTATAGTGAAGATTCTTCTAGTTTCACTTATCCATTGGTTCTGATTATCTGCACAATTTATTGTTCTTGCAAATTTGACAGAATAGGACCTCTTTATTTGAGGTTTGCATAGCTTTTGGAGTGAAGATGCTTTGAGGAAAGTTATATTAAACTGAGATTGCTAATCGATAGATCAGCCACTGAATAGGGAATGGTATATATTTTGATGGATTGCTGTGGAGAAAATAAACATAGATCTTTCGCATGGGAATTTAGTCACAGGTTATTTAGTTCAATAATATTTGAACTCAGAAACAGTAAGGGTTATGTGACACAACGACATTCAACATACTCTTTGTTGGCTAATTATATTACATTGGTTGGATGAATCGTAGATAATTTTGTTGTACAAAGTTTAACATTCATAGTCGCCATTTGATGGATTGAAAGAGATGTTTCTTACTGACAATTCCAAGATACATTGAACTCATCCTTGTACTTTTATTAGAATGTCATTAAAATCTAGTTTTGACGATTTACACTGCTTGTTTGCTACGATTTACTCTGCTTGTTGCTACGGTGTTCTATAATTACTTTAGCATTTAGCTATCCTTACTGTTCTTTAATTCTTTATCTTACCATGCTTCGGAGAAGGTGCTTCCCTGCCGATCTTGCTGGTTGTATGTGATAGAACTTTCAAAGTTCATTTCTTCTCACATTCTGCCGAGATGAAAAAGTGCCACCTGATTGTGGCTTTAATCCTCATTAACTTGTTGTTTAACTCTACTGGTTGAACTTTCAATATCTCAACCAAAAGTTTGTAGGATAGGAGCCCAAAATGATAGGAAAATCAGCTAAAGGCTTCGGAGATTAAGGGAATCATGAGCAGGAAGAATAATCTCTTGATTTAGACTTAGAACAACAAAGGGCTTCTTGATCAATAATCCATGATCAGCAATGGATCTAGCCTTTAATCCAAGCTTCATGAACTTCATGGCGAGACAAACAAAAATGCGTGCACCTTCTTTTCACTCTAATGGCATTATCATCCATCGCATTGTAGGCTTGCCCACTCAAAGTCAGTCATCTCCTTGTTGAGCCTGCCTTTGGACTGAAAAATAGCTTTACATCTTTGAATACTAAAAGCGTCTTTGTGTACTGTTTCATCTGATGCATTCTGAGGATCTCTTCGGATAGGCCTTCAGTGCAATTCATCCTGTAGCTGGGACCAAGTTGCAAATGGTTTTATGGCCATTTATGAAGTTGGTTTTGAATAAGGTTCGCCCATTGTCATGATTATACAAATTAATCACAACAAAGTTACTGAAGCAGAAATATCTTCACAAAATGAGGTCAACGGAAAGTGATTCACCATGCATACCACCATTAAGCTAAGAGATCTAAAATATACATATGTGGAATAGCATTTTGAAATTATTCAAAATGAATAAATTTCAAAATAAATTTTGATGTCTGAGCCCAGGTTCGAACTGGGGACCACTAGTGTGTGAGACTAGCGTGATAACCAACTACACCACCCAGACACATGGTACCGAATTAGATAAATATATTTTAATTAATTTTAAGATGTGATCATTTAATAAAATACATGTCAACTATATTATCTTTATAATTATGGGAATTGCTATACAGAGCAGAAGAAAAGCAGAAACTAAAAAAATCTTTAATCAGATATTGAGATTTTTATTCGTATAATATATAACATTATTGAAAAAGAGAGTATACCTCATCATCAAAAAATAAAGAAAAATAAAAAAAGTAAAAACAACCACAACAAAATCAATGATTAAGAATTGATTTTAACATTGGAATGTTGTAACTTTTTCCTGACAGAAAGCACAAGCTAAAACTCTAGTTGCTTCCTTGTACAAAATGAGTTGTATCGATCATAAGTTAACATAAGATTTTGTTCTTTTGCATTATTAGGATAGAGTAGCTTTTTCTATCTCTTTGAAAAAGGGAGCTAATAAATCAAGTTAATACAAAAATAGTTCTTGCAGCAAAACAAACAAAGTAATTAAGAAGACACGTGCTACAACAAGCAGTAAACAACATCAAAATAGACAAGGAAAATATATAAATTCTTTTGGCAACTATTATAGACTGTGTAATTCCTTATTCCTGTTTCCTTAAATTTTGAGTGTAGACGACATCGCGTATGTATCATTCATTATAGGGCACCACATCTGCAAGAGAGCTCCATGCACGATTAGGGCTATAAATGAATTGAACGTTCATGAAATAATTTAGTATTCGACTTGGTAAGAACTTATTTATGCTCATTCAATACACACAAGATCAATTAAATAAACAAGCTTGAACATATATGTATTTTGCTCGTTAAGGTTCGTGAAGAGCGTTCGTGAACGACGTTTGTGAATAATATTCGTAAACTATGTTCATTAATAAAACTTTTATCAATATGCTAAATAAATAATTTTTTTTTAAAAAATAAACAAAAAAATTTAAATTTATAAGCTCAATAATCAATCAAACAAGTTTGAGTGAGAGCTTGATAATATATAAACGAATCAAGCTCAAACCAAACTTGAATTGAAAGCCTAATAAAATTTAAACGAGTCAAGCTTAAGTCAAGTTCAAGCTCATAAAAAATAAATCAAGCCAAGCTTGAACACTAATTTCAAAAGTTTGATTCATTTTAAGCTTGGCTCGGCTCGGTTACCTTATCAAACAAGCTTAAACACCTTAAAACTTCACTCAACGTGATTTATTTACGGCCCTATGCACAATCCCATATAAGTTCTACTTTATGCAAAACGTTTTCAACAAAGCGTTCATGATAAATAAGATAATAGTGACTCATTAGAATGGCTTAAAATCTCCAACAGTGAAATTAATGAAACAAAAATACCAAATATGCTTGATAGAAACTCTACATTTGTAGTCATTATTGTTGGCAGAGCATCTTGTCCTGGTGGTGAGTGGTCAACTCATCTATTGCTCGGCGTTACTAGATGATCCGGTTAGACCGAAATTATTATGATTCTTCTATTAGTCAATTATGTATCCTTTGACTAGTCGATAACTTTTTAATCTGTTAATGTACTCATCCATGTAGTCGAGGGACCCTTTATGGTAGTCAACGATGCTTCAATTACTTGATGCACCTTTACGAGTAGTTGATGACTCTTCAATCACTCGAACCCTTTTAGGTTAGGTTGGTTGTTTCTATTTTGTATTGACAACACAATACTATTGTAGTTGATGACTCTTTAATCACTCGAACCCTTTTAGGTTAGTTGTTTCTATTTTGTATTGACAACATAATACCATTGCCAAGTTTTAGTTAATCGACACACCTCGTTGGGTAGTCAATGTTAGTCATAAGTCGAGCTGGACTCTTTGTTGAAAATATTATATTGTCTCCCATATGTGCTTATGATTATCAACAATCTTCTCCATGATATAATGACTTCTTTGTTGTAATAAGAGTGCTCCGTATTTTGAGATTTGATGAATCATGATATAATGACTTCTTTGGTGTGTAATAAGAGTACACCTTTAAACCTTATAAAGGAAAGGAGGAAACGAGAAGAGAAAACTCTTGTTAACCAACACTTCAAAGGAACATAATGAATTCCACAATTGAACCTGTTCACGAGCAAGTAGACTAAAAAATGCTGTAACAAGATACAATTAAACACAAGAAAATTTCATAAACAAAATCTCACATTTGTATGCCTATAAAATATGAATCAAAATAAATATCATTGACATTGCCGCATGCAACTTAAGAGCCGCAACTTGAAGAAAGGCCAGAATTGGTCCACTATGTTAAAAATACAAAATGACTTGACAGACAGCAACTAAAAGTAAAATATGAATAGCAGCAATGAGTCAGCTTTATAAATTGGCCGCACAAAGAACACAAAATGAGTCTAAGACGAAAAAGGAGGGAATGAAAATTGATTTCAAATACAAATTATAAGATCATATACAGAATAGAGAAAATGAGGCAGTCTTGTATACTCTGTGATGAACACGTTTAACTATGCTGCTATTCTACTATTTGCACGATGTGTATCCTATCACTTGGTTGATGTCTGATTGAAAGCAACCAGAGCTCAACAAAAAAAAAAAAAAAAACACATGAATAAAAGTATTCATGATTTGAGTAGGCCGTCGCCTTCCCAGCCAAGACGAAGCATATGATCCACTACCTTCAAACTCAGCTGCAAGAATAGAAACAAGCTTGAGAATGAATATCCCAGTTAATACGAAAGAAGCAACACCAAAGTACATTTTTAATTTTTCACTTTTATCTTTTGTTTATGTATTGCAATGCAAAACAAACCAATGAGCATGCATAGTTTAATTCTAGAGGGAGACTTCTAACACTGTTTTCTCCTAGAGCTTAGCAAATTATCAACCAAAAGTGAGGAAAACAGAATCTTTAAAAAAAATAAAAAATAGTGACTACGAAACTAAATGTTGTTGAATTGTAAAGCTTACAGCAGGGTCTGTGAAAATTATAAGTTGTTTATCCGCCGTTGATACTAAAAGATTAGTACTGTCCTTGTCTAGACCTATGCAAGAAATGTCTTGATTTCTTTCCATAACTAACGAATGGAAAACCTGCAATGAGAAATTATAAGGTTATGGCAAATTCACAAGAATAAGAACATGAAAAATATCCAAAATTTACCTTCAGCGTATGCAAATTCAAGAAAGCAATAGAAGGCACAGGAATTGTTATACTCTCTCTGGATGTAGCAATTTCATCGCTCCTATCTGGCTCCATGCTACTATTTTCAGGAATAATGTCTTTATTTATCTGATCAGTGCTTGACGCTGTCCCAATCAAAGCATTCTCCCCATCTGCAGAAATGTGAATGCAACTAATACTGCCAGAGAAGGGTGATACGAGAGTCGTAGCAATTGGAATCCCATTGACTGTAAAGGTGGAGAGCCTTTTGTTGAATTTGTTCCAAATTAGCAGTACTCCTAGAGATGAGAGGCAAACAATATGTGCCTGAATATCTAATTTCTTTATCAAATGCCCTCTCCTCAATGAGTGTAGGATAACACCAGAAGCATTTGAGGAGGAAGCAACAACACCAAGGTCAGAACAAACAGAACATGAGATTATTTCTCCAAGATGACCCCTTAGTACATGCATGGAGCCTTCGATCCGCCTTCTTCTATTGGTATCAGTGGTACTATGCAGATCACTACCACTTGTCGAACTCACTGGTGCTGAGGTAGATTCTGAGGCATTCTTCACATTTGATGGGGAAACACGGTGAATTCTCCAAACAATAACAGTTGTGTCACGAGATCCTGTGACAAGATAATTGCTATCTTTGGATAAAGTAAGACAAGTCACAGGTGCACAATGTCCAACTGCGGTTTCAATGGTTTTTGCTCCATCAGAAGAGATCAACTTGATGGAGTTGTCAGCATGCCCACCTATATCAGAGGAGTGATCAATTAAAATTCTAAAAACACAATCCAACAAATCAAGAGAACACATAAAGAAGATGCTAGACTGAAACACAATAGTAACTTATTCACTGCAAGAACTCCATAATAGGAGCTTTGTAACTTAGTCCAAAGCAACGAAAATCAGATTCAAGGGTTTCTGCTGGAATGAAAGTTTCAATAATGACTGAGAAATCTATGATTAGGAGTAGAAAACAATCAGTAAGTTTAGTGTAACAGAGGTAATAGAATTCTGGAGGTCTCATAAAAAAGTCCAACAAAGTAGATCCATTTACCCTTTATATTTAGTAGTCCAAACTAACTTCTTTATTCAGGTAGAATTGAAAATTGAAAACTATCTAATGTCTCACCATGTAACTATCTTGCAACATAAATTTTCTAGCAATAAACAAGACCACCCACCAGTGAATATCTCTTTGTCACATGTCACCGCAACAATTTCTGAACTTCGGATTCCAGATGCAGGAAAAGCTAATGCCTGAGGATATTGCCAGTCATCTGAACTGTATCCACCTTGTCCTTTGAACATGCGCATGAGTGAACCACCACTGGTTAAATTAGCAGCAAATTTACTGTGTTGAAACAGGAAAGGTGTTCCTTGGCCATCTGGGGTATTTGGCTGCCACTTGTGGAGTGCCACATGTGCTGAAGGAGCATTCATATCCACAACAACGATAGAATCATGAGTTGCAAAAATGGCACCAGCTGGCAAGTTGCAGCGATCTGGATTGGGAACTGTGTAAGGCTTAATCCCAGCTGGATTCCGATAAATGGTCTGTAAAAGATATAGAAACTAAAGGATTAGATGTATGCAGATTAATGGTAATAAATGTAAAAAACAATAGAAATTCCATCATGAAGACAAATAGATGGGCCTACAGTCTTAATCCCTCTTTTAAACAAGAACTTGACTAGATCAGCTTTATGCATTATGTTAAATACATAGGTAAACTGGTAGCATCAAACAATCTGCCAAAGAAAGAGAGACAACTGGTACAATTAAAAACAATGCCTAGATGGCATTTTTACTCCAGTAGATTTTATGCAGCTTAAGAGAAAATCATGTTTCATCTTCATTTTGGTCCTATACCTTTATATCCTCCTGAAGGTTCTTCTAACATACTGCATTAATTAGGCTAAAAAGTTAACAAGATACCTGAGTACTATGCCCATGTATGATAATTTCCAATCTGAGGAAAATATAGAGTTTCGCAACAGAATAATTTATCATGTATAATGCAAGCACAAGGAGGTTCTAAATTATGACTTTTGACACACTGAAGATCCTGAAGGTGTGAGCCACACACATTCAGCTGCTTGATAGTTTAGTAGTAATTGATTCCAAATGGGTTGGAAATTATTAAGAACTGAGACATCCAGAAGCACATAACAAACTTTTGTTGCTTCTAAAGTAACAAACTACATAAGCAGTCAGTCAGGGTGAAATGGGAAACTAGAAAATCTAAAACAGTCCTTCTGTAATAGTAGAATCACCCTTCCAATGATATGAAAAATGGATATTGCATTAAACAAAAATTTCATGCATACCAAGTTTAGTCGGGAAAGAGATTTATAGTCATGGATGAGTACCACTATTAATTTAAGGTTTAGCATTGACTAATAATTGTTCCATTAGAGCATCTACATTCATGTTAACATGTGCACGCTATAACACGTTTTTGGCATTAAAATCAATACGTGAAGGGTGTTAATGCCATGTTCAATTGCTTTGTTTATTCAAAAATAAAAGTTTTATTTATATAAAAAAATCTACAAATAAACAAATAAAATTGGAAATCAACAAATAAAATTGAATTTGTGATATATTTTTGATTAGGTTAACGGCTAGTAGATCCACACAATAGCTAGTTAACAGCTAGTAAATCTACACAATAGTTAGTTAACGGCTATTTCAATAAAAATCATGAATGTTAATGTTAGAATAAAGGTGAGAGAATGAATATGTTAATATAACGTGAATGTGACATATGGACTCCACAATAATGATGAGTGTTAACGTTAAAATGAATGTGAGAAAATGAGAGTGTTAATATAATGTGTATGTGGCATGTGGACCCATGCTTTTTGATGATATGGTGGGTGTCATAACATCCACAAATGTGGATGCCCTAAGGAATAACTGGTTAGTGCCTTATGTAAGTCATTATTAAGTTATTATTATTATCACAATAGAAAATCTTAGGTATGGTTACATATTTGCAAAAGGATGCCTGTACTACGGTGGAATCATCATTGAGTTTCACATGCCACTAATTATGGATCATTTTGAGGTTTGAGTTGAACTTTGAATCTTAACAAGAACATAGAACTTTAAGGGGGTGGGTGGGTGGAGGGAGATAAATATAAAGTGGGAGTTGTGATAGTCTGATATAGAGTGATGTGGGTTAATGAAGGGATTTTTTTAATGCTTAGATGACATGGACAGATGTGGGTTAATGAAGCAGTTTTTCAGATTTACATAAGCAAATTAATATTAACTCATGCCTAAACATTTTTAGTCTCATTACAAAAAATCTAAAAATTCAGAAACCCTAGTGTAAAAGAGAAAGAGACCATCTATTTCTAATTTATGCTTACATGTAGGTATTTATATATATTAGGAGGAAAAGATTCTATAATTATGGTATGTCTATTAATCATTAATTATAGTCAATCACAATCCCTATAATCAAGCTAATCTAAATCAATCATAATCCTTACAATTAAGGGAATCTTCGGAAGTATTCAACACTCCCCTTAAGCTGAGCATATATGTCAATCATATTCATCTTGTCACAAAGTTCTGAGAATCATTTTCCTCCTAATACATTAGTGAAAACATCAACAATTTTGTTGGATGATGATATGAATGGACAATTTTCTAGCTCATTACACACTCACGAATAAAGTAATAGTCAACCTCAATATGCTTAGTCCTCTCATGAAAAACTAGGTTACTTGCAATATGAATAGCTACTTGGTTATGAGTGGTTCATTATAGGTGAACCCTAATTCTTCAAGCAAGTTCTTCAACCATAACATCTTGGTTATAGTGTGAACCATGGCTCTGTACTCAGCTACCTAGCAACAACCGTTTATTTCTAACTTCGTTATGTTACTCGATTTCCCCCTACATAAGTGCAATACCCAGAAGCGAACCGTCTATCAGTCTTAGACCCAGCATAGTCAGCATCAAAATAAGCTTTGATCTTTAGGTATCCATTTCTCTTAAATGACAATCCTTTTCATGGAGATTTTTTAATGTACTTAAGAATCTTGATAGTTGCATCTTGCTTTGGCTTACCCATAAAATGATGGACTATTATAAGTGCAAAAGAGATGTTAAGTCTCATTATTGTTAAGTAATGAGTTTCCCAACAAGCAATCTATATTTTACTTTATCCTCAAAGAACTCTTAGTATCATCCCAAACACTTATTGATATCCATAGGCGTATCAACCAGCTTCGTTTCAAGCAATCCAATTTCTTTGAGTAAATCTGTAGCATACTTCCACTGACATAATGAAACCCCAGATTTGTTGTGAGAAATTTCAATTCCTAAGAAATACTTAGGATGTCACATATCCCTCATCGTAAAGTGTTGCTGCAAATACTTATTGATTTCGTCTATCCCACATATATCATTGCTAGATATTAGGATGCCATCAACACAAACAATGCGAATGATAATCCCATGCGTGCTCTGTCGTACAAACACAGAATGATCCGATTTGCACTGTTTGAAGCCAACAATACTGAGTATATTACTGAATTTATCAAACCAGGCTCGAGGCTTTGTGTAAGACCATAAATAATTTTTTTAAGTCTTCAAACCATAGTAGCATTCTCCCAGCAACATACCCTGGAGTTTGCTCTATAAACATGGTCTCATGCAAATTATCATAAAGAAAGACATTCTTCACATCTAGCTGATACATTGGCCATGATTGATTCACAACTGAGGAGAACATGACTCTAATAGAGTTCAGGCAAGTAGTAGGAGAGAACGTCTCAAAGTAATCAACACTGTAAATCCTTTGGCCACTAGATGAGCTTTGTATCGATCATTATACCATCAACTTTAAATTTCAGAGTAAATATCTAACGACAGACAACCATATCAATAGAAGGTGGTGTCGCCACAAGCTCCCAAGTACCACGAGAGATAAGGGCAGACATTTCCTCATCCATTGCAGTTTGCCAAGCTGAGTGTTGATAAGCCTTAGAGTAGGCAGTTGGAACTTTTGTAGATGATAAAGAAACAACAAAAGTGCAGCATGCAGGACTAAGGTAATCAAACGAAATATGATTAGACAAAGGATGAGTATTGCACGACCGAATACTTTTATGGAGAGCAATAGGCAGATCAATATTGGAGGGGCGATGAGCATCAGGATCTGTAGGAAGAGGAGGTGAGGGACATGAATCGGGTTCTGGCTGAGCACGCCTTGTGTACACATGCAATGGTTTAGGAGATGGAGCATCTGTAGTGGGAATGGATGGTGGGATAGGTAATGGAAGAGTTGCTAATGTATCATGTGACTGAGCTATATAGGGGAAAATGATATCAACAGAGGTGTAATTGCATTTTGTGAGTGAGTTAAGACAATGATATCTTTTTTTGTGTGCGAGAATATCCAAGTAGGATGTATTTAATAGTTCGAGGAGTCAATTTATCTAAGCCAAGAGTAAAATTATGAACAAAACAAATACAACCAAATATGTGAGGAGACACAAAGAAAAGAGATTTGTAGGATGAAAACAAGAGAAGGGGACATCCCCATGTAACATAGTAGAAGACATCCTATTTATAAGAAAGTAAACTATGAGTACAACATCACCCCATAAAAACTTAGGAATATGCATGTGACAAAGAAGAGTACAACCTACATCTAAGATATGACGGTGTTTGTGTTCAACAACTCCATTTTGATGGGAAGTGTATGAACAAGAGGTTTAATGAATTATGCTATAAGAATTACAGAATGTAGACACTGTCTTCTGAGTGAACTCAAGTGCGTTATCGGTACAAAGAATGCGCAAGACAACTGAATATTAAGTTTTTGTTTCGTTATAAAGTGATATTAACACCTCATGAACTTCACTCCTATTTTTGAGTAAATATAACCAAGTCATACGAGAATAATCATCAACAAAAATTATAAAATACAGAAAACCTCCTCTCGACTAAACTCTACAAGATCCCCAAATATCATAATGAACAAATTCAAAAGCAAAAGAACTAAGTTTATCAACTCTAGAAGGAAAAGAAGTTCGATGGTGTTTGCCAGACTCACAAGACTCGCACCGGAAATTGGTAGACGGAACGAGAATTAAACTTTTGACAGCAGACAAAGATGGGTGAACTAGATGACAATACCACTGATAAGGAGTCACAGTGAGTGCACGGGAATTTATAGGTGTAATCAAATTCAGATAGTATAGGTCATCACTCTTGTGTCCTCCACCAATTATCCTTTTCCCAATTATCCTCTTCGCGTACAGGTCTGAATAATACAATAGGATGGATAAAAAGATACTGAACAGTTATGTGCTTTTGTTATCTGGCTTATGGACAGTAAAAGGATGTCGACGCAGAAATCGGTAGCACAGGGCATCGGTGCCAAAATCGGCAGAAAAGGATGTTGGTGTCAAAATCAACAAAAAAGGACGTTGATGCCAAAATCAGCAGCATAGGCATCAGCACTGAAATCGATAGAAAATGACTTCAACGCCGAAATCAATCACAGCAGTAGGAGGCTGTAGTAGCAACATGAAGTAGCAACCGGCAGAAAAATAGGTCAGAGAAGGAGAATCCTGCTTAAATAACATGTAAAAGAGAAAGAAACCATATATTTCTTATCCAAAATAATCCGCTTATACGTAGGTATTTATATACATAAGAAGGAAAAGAGGATTCTATAATTATGGTATGTCTATCCATCATTAATTACAATTAATCACAATCCCTATAATTAAGCTAATCTAAATCAATCATAATCCATACAATTAAAGGAATCTTCAGAATTATTCAACAATTTTCATATTTCTTGCCATTGTTTCACCACGTTATCATCTAAGAGAAGCCAATTACTAATTGCCAACTTAATATTGCAAATAGTTGAGAAGAAGAGATTTATAATGGGATATTTAGTCCCTGAAAACAACTTTGTGGCATCATAAAACATCTCCAATCTAGAAGAAATTTGTCCCACTTTTGACCATTCTTCGTTGTAGGAACTCTTTTATATAATGTCTCTTGTTGCTTCAAATGAGCAAACACATCTTTATATTCCAATGCAGTGTTAAGCATTAAATGTGTAGAGTTCCACCGTGTTTTACAATCAAGTTCCAATTTTTTAGTGCTTAGAACCTTCAACAGTCGAGCCCATCTCTCACTACCAATCCAACACTATAACGAATAGTTTCAATACTATCACTGATTAAGTCTAGCCCATCTCTCACTACTAATTTCAAAATATGGGCACAATACTGCATGTGAAATAATTTTCCTTCTAAAATTTGTAAACTTGCAGGAAGCTTGCCTAGATTAAGCTCAATCATTGCATCATTAGTTGTACAATTATCAGCAGTTAAAGTAGATAACCTACGATCCAAGTTCCAATTCAAGAGGCAATCAATAAGGGCATTTGCAAGGACCTCAACGGTACGTGGACATAACACATATACAAACCTAGTAACAAAATAAATATAACAAATTTTAATAATAATAGTAATATTATTAATGGTAATTACAAGTACAAAATTAAAGAGTTAAAAAAAATTTACCTCACAAGCCGACTTTGTAATTTCCATGAAACATCAATGAAATGTAAAGTGATGGCCATGAATCCTCTTTTCTGATCCACATATTAGTTGTCAATGCAATCTGACTAGCATTTGAGTCTAATAATTTCATTGTTTGATCTCTTTGATACTCAAATATCTTCATGATGTCGTTCTTGATTGTGTTTCGAGAAACAAATTTAAATAATGGTTGTAAGGCATAAGAGTACCTTCTAAACCCCACGTGATCAACCATCGATAAAGGATACTCATGCAATGTAATCATATTGGCAAGCTCTACCCTCTCGTGATCTTGGTTGAAATGATATGTCCCAAGCATCGTTGTCCCACATTGGATTTTGTTGGCTACAATATTGATTGCTTTACGGTCTTCTATTGTTTTTTCGAACATAATTTGATGTGGTCAAGTAAATGACTTGTACCATTCTTATTTTCACCACTTAAGGACTTAATGCAATCCTTGCAGACCGCTCTCCATATTCATCCAATTAGCTTTCTCTTAAAATGATCCCATGCCGGAGATCTAAATTTTCTTTTATTTCGACCCTCTGATCTCGTAATTTCAGCATCTAAATTCTCATTTGGAGGTATTTCGTTTGTATCGATTGAAACACTCATTTTGGGAATGTGATGTTGTCGATGCAAGTGCTTGACTTCCCACAGTTGGAGCATTTTTGCATAGCATCCTCAACCTCTTTATCACTCATTTCCATTTGAAATAATATATCATAATATCAAAATGCATAGATAATAATGAATGACAGTAGAACACGCAACAATGGTATGCTCATATGTAATATGTTAAACAATTAAAGTCACTAGAATTAAATCGAGCTGGATTATTTTACATTGAAATTTATGGCAGCCAATAAATTAGTAGAAAACTCACAACTGAATAACATATCCAAATAAATTAGTAGAAAACTCAAAAATCTCTAGGTATAAAATGAATAAAATAGATTTACCTCTCATAAGAATCGAGTTCTCGTCCATTGGCTCGTAAGTTACCAAGCATACAAGGGTGTGAGCGTGTCTGGTTCTTCAAATTAAGTCAGAAGAACTCAATGTAACACCTTTAATATCATGATATTACATGTATTCATTTGTATACAATAACTAACAGTCAATTATTTAAAGAAAACATCCTGAAAGATTACTAACGTATCACTGTGTCACATATCATCTACATGATTACATCTGCATAACAACCCCAATTAGCTCTTTAACAAATGGTCAATCATAATCCACTGACTACAAAATTAGTGGACATTCAACAACTTATAATAACGGTAATGATCAAATAATATCCAAAACCAATCATAAGTTAATTCCCACAACCATTCGTTCCCTATGTAATTTGATTGACAAAAAAATATTATATATCAATATATAACATAAAGCTAATTTAAAATATGAAATCTCGACTCACATCTCATTGAATCCATAAAAATTACATATAAAAAAGGAATATGACCACTTATTTGACAGATTGTCGGGAGAGGAGATCTGAGCTTCTGATGTACAAAAAGAACAAAAACTTGTAATCAGGATTTTGAAGTACCTTAGAGAAATAGGAAGCCGGAATCGAACGGAACTTGGAAGCGTTGGATTATAATTGAGATTTTGGGGTGGCAGTTGGGAGACTGGGAATGAAGGGACGAAGAGAATCGGGAATTGGGGGAGGCTTGGAGTGAGGATTAGAGTATTAGGTTTTCACATGTAAACGTGTAAATTTTAAATATTATTGAAATGATTTTAATAATAATAATTATTATTGGGGATATCGAGGCGGGTTCGGGGATGGGGATAGCATCCCCATACCCATCCCAGTTTTTTATGGGGAATTAAAAAAATCCCGGAACCTCAACCCAATAATGCCTCTCTGAACCTACCCCGTTTTAGATACCCGTGGGAAATTGCCATCCCTAATCGGTATTGCCTCGGGTATCAGATACTTAACATTGTAATTGATGCGGACACTGTAAATTTAGTTATAGTAGTGTCATGAGTTCAGCTATAGTTCAAAGACGCATAGCTTGATGGCCACCTGAAGCATTCCAATTGAGATTGACACTTCATGAACTACTTCTAGTAGGCCAGGTTGTCATTGATGCCCACTTTTGTTAGCTCCATTTGATATTCTCAGTGGCTTTCTCCTGAATCATGAGTTTCTTTAGAATTTTTAACTCGGGTATGGATTCATGCTTTATGTTGTTCATTGTGTTCTAGTGAGATAATCTTGTACTGTGGCTATCTCTGTAATGATCCTCTTGCACTTAATATATTTACCATCAAATAAGGTTATCGAAATTAATATAAGTGTATAACAATTTAAAAGGTAATTAAATTAAAATTTTAAGACAATAAGTTTTAACAATATAATAAGCATCTTGATTGATAATTATTTGTGAATGCCATGCATTACATGAGAACATTAGTTCTTTTGCATTTTAGTAGAATGAACCTAATGATTTTTCAACATCTAAATTAAATTACAGTTTCTCAAGATATTTAGTATTAGAGTATTAGAATTGATTTCTCCACTCACCAATAAATATAACGAATAGTCTCTAGAATTTGGATTTGAACTGGCACAACAAAAATTAGAATAGGCATCAGGAATTGGTCCAAAATATGGACATATCTTGGTGTATTCAACTCCGACATTACTCTTATTATAATTTGGTGCTTCACTTGGTACTTCCTCTCTTCTCCTCTTCTCTTACTGGAAGATTAAGTTCTTGTTTTGGTCGCTTCTTAATGATACCAACCGAGACAAACCCTATCTGGGTTGGTGCCACGAAAACTTGGTTGGCATGAGTGGCTTATTTACCTTTGCATCAATATTGATGTGGCAGAAGCCTCAGTATTTGGCTGGAACAAATACCAATATCAGTTTGCGGTTGATTGACACCTGAAACTATGGTTCTGTAGTTTAGACATAAATGTGAATAATCAGCTTTGTTAATTTTGATGCAATTCAAGTCAGCAAAATTTAAAAATGTTACAGTTTGAGAATACACACACATACACATACAGTTTTCTCTATTCATGACGCCGTTGTTAATAACTGTACTTGTAGGGACCTTATTGTTTTGCTTTATGGTTATGCTTTGTGGACTCAGGTAGAGTATTTGACACCGATATGAATCTGTAACACAGATGTTCCCAAATCTTGTATATGTGAACAATCAGTTTCAATGTTGAAAGTTCATGTGCTTTACACTGACTTGGAGTGTAAGGGTGGCAGATGTGTAAACTATACATATGTTTCTCATCTTGTTGATTTATTCATCAAACTGTTCGCACTTTGAATTTAGTATGAGAATATACTTCATACTTAATCCTGCAACATGTAGTGTAACATATAGAAAATAAATGCTGCAGGGTTTTGTAATGAATATGCAGCCTTCAGAAGCAGAGGTGGGTTTTGATCTTCGTTTGCCACCAACAGCCGATTTAGATCTACTGAAGAAAAGGATCGAGGAGGAATGGGCACCCTCTATAAAGAATTTGACATACAAGGTTAGAAAATGCTTGACTATTTGAGAAGTCATTTGGTGCAAATTCATTCTAATTGAGTATTTTGTTTGCCGAATGAACTATAGTTTTGGTGCAATGCTTTGACGAGAATATTGAGATGGATGTGCGAGGTTAGAGGTGCCCTATTAATGACTAGTTAGGTTATTCAATGATCATAGATACAGTTTGTATTTACAATAAAGGTCTATCGAAAACTCATGGCCCATAAGATCTTAACTAACCCTAAACAATTGAGATAGACAGTTTGCTGTAGTAGCAGTAATGTTGATGCAATGCTTAATGTTTTAGAACACAATTTTTGTCGTGATAGAATAGGCAAAACCAACCTTACCTTCCAACACCTATATTGCTTTTTTTTTTTATATCTGGAATTGTCTTTCCTTCAGCCAAGGATGTGGATGTATATATGTAAGATCATCATTGATCTCTAATTCAAATGAAAGTTTCTTCGCCTTTGCTGACTTAACCATAACTCAGGATGACAAACCATATAAACTTTGGCCAGATTTTCTTCAAGAACTTAATGTATATACATGTTCGACTACATTTGAAGATGATCAGATGTGTTTTTATCCTCCATATTCTTATAGCTGATACAAAAAGGACCAATAAAGGATAATAAAGGGCGACCCCTAGCAACACCAACTGACGAGTCCAACCCATGGTGGTCTGCATTCAAACAAGCTATTTTGGCATCCGGAGGGAAACTTGCTAGACCAGAAATTTTGTCTTCGACGACTGATGCTAGATTCATGAGACGGATGGGAATTCCCACTCTGGGCTTTTCACCGATGAAGAATACTCCAATATTACTTCATGATCACAACGAGGTCCAGATTTCACTGTCCATTTTCAATTTCCTTACTCATTTTGTTGTCCCTTCTGATGATTCATCGACTTTACGTACAGTTTTTGATGGATTCTGTGTTTCTCAACGGGATCAAGGTGTACGAGCAAGTCATCAGTGCTTTGAGCTCCTTACCAGAAACTTCAGGATGAGCTAGATGGTTATGTTCAAATATCATGAAAAGGATTGTTCAGATAATGAATGGTTATGCTTTTTGAAGACGACCACTTTGACTTTTCTCATGGGTAGATATTTGAAACCTCGAGTAGGATTTTAATCTTGACAAGGTAAAGATAAAAAAAGTCATCTGCACTAGACAGATAGTTATATGACTGATTATGTGGGGCTGTTGGGAGGGGGTAGATTTTATCTTTTATTACCGAGTGGATATTTGGTCAAACCCTAAGATGGATCCTGCGTGTTTTTTTATAGATTACTTTAATAATTACACACTCTTTTACAGCTCCCATCATAACTTCCAATTCCTGAACTCTCACACTTGACAAAGGCACGGATGCAACGCATCAGCCTTCCACCGGGGATCTTTGCCGTCATCAGAATCCACATTCATGCACGCAACGAGCAGTGCATTTACATCGCAGAGGAAAGGAAAGTAAAGAGCTTTCGACTTAAAGGAGGGGAAGAAAAGAAAGGGAACAAGAGCTATAGCTATATCTGTCCTCAGATTCATGGCTGTTGATTGCTATCACTCGCAGCGGCAACAAATATTGTTCTCCCTGTTGGAACACATGCAGCGCAGGGTAGAGCCTGTAGCTAGCTTTCGTTTCTTGTCATCTCACGTGGACCAGCACGAGCAGAGCGGCAGCGGCGAAAGGACGGAGAATCTCTGAGAACTATCACGTTCCGGCGACTTGGAGATAATGGAAGCGACCATTTATTAGGATTGGAGATCGATTAGGTTGGAGTATTTAATTTACATCAGTTCTAAAAAGCAAATGATAGAGGGGAAAACTGAAGACATAACAAGAACAGAACAGAGCTTGAGATTGAGATCAATGCAAGAAAATCTCCGACGGGATCGGAGATCAATGGTCGTGGTGTTCAACGAGAAGATGTCGACGTCAGGTTGAGGCTTAAGTCGACCAATCGCGGTCTTGTGGAGCTCGACGTTGACGGCGGCGGATCATGGAGATGGAACATACTCTTATTAGAAGAATATGGTCCACCGAGCTTGACTCCGAAGAGCTTGGGGTCCCCGGGGCAGTGTTCGTTGAGTTGGAAGGGCGGCGGCGGCGGGGGAGGAGAGAGCTCCTCCGCGATCGTGAGGGAGCTGCTCGACGTGGGGCTCCCGCATCCGTGGAGAGCGGCGGCCGTCGGTCGTCGGGCGAAGCTGGGCGCGACCGGGCACACATGGTTCTGCAGGAAGTAGATGATGTCGTTGTAGAGCTTCTGCATGTGCGCTAGCTCCGACAGCAGCGTCGCGTTGCTACGCCGTAATCTCTCGTTCTCCTCCGCCAACATGACCGCCGCCTGCTGCCCGCCGCTGGCGACGAAGTCGTTGCCTCCGAGGAGGACACGCGACGGCGGAGCGGTGATGGCGACGTCCTGCTGCCAGGCCGGTGAGCCGGCGGGCCCGTAGTCGTCGAAATGGTGGCCGTAGAGCGGGGGGAACAAAGAAGGCGAAACAGAGGACTTGCGGCGGCGGATTTCGCAGAGCAAGTGCTTCTCCCCCTTCCTAAAGAACTCATTCGCAAACTCCCATCTCTCCGGTACCACCTTACGAAATCCCTGCCATATAAACAATCCCACCGCCGATCAAACACACATAAAATTTAACACCAGCCGAGCAATGCGATCACATACGTAAGTATTGAGCTGGCGGACGAAGCTCGAAAAGTTATTGTGCTTGAAATAGTTCGGAAGAACATCGCGAGCGAACTCCGGAGGCCGCCACACAACGAAAGTAGAAACCCGGTCGTCGCCCCACGAAACGATGTGATCTGTCTCCAAGTCGTCCACCAGCTGATACGTCTTCGTCAGGAACGGCGCCGGCACAGGCTTGTGCGCCTCCGCCACTTCCCCTCCCGACTCACCTTCCCAACCCCTCTCCATGACGGTAGCGGACACAACAGAGTACTGCGCCATGGCTCCGCCGTCTAATTATTAATAATGCGGCTTCGAGGCGCCTCGAAGTTCGAGACGAGAAAGGAAGAAGACGGGAGGAATATGTGTCGGTCGGCCTCAGAGAAGGTGGAGAAGGGGAAAGTTGAGGAAAGGGGCGGGGTTTTCATGGAGGTTTTAGCTTCAGCTTTCGAGATGATCCCGTGACATGCGCTTCCCTTTCTGCTTTCCTCTCCACACAAACACACACACAAGCCTTATAATTCATTACAGCTGCTGCTGTATGTAGCTCTAGCTCTGCTCTGTACTGCCTACCAAAGCTCATAAATTTGTACCCCCATTATGATTGCTCTTTAGATTCACTGCATGCTTAAAGGCTGCGATGAGGCAGAGACACGTCAGCCATACAATATAACGTGCTGACCTAATTCCCCATCTCCTTTCTTTCGTATTTTCTCCCGTACCTTCAGCGCAGTGTGTATGTATTCTGTCGACCCTGCAAAGCTACCTTTTTCTACCAGGAGGTCTTGACCTTTGAAATGGAGCTCTAATCCCACGAACCTTTTGCTCCATCCATGGCCACCATGGCCAGCAAAAAGCAGCACGGATTTTGATGGAGCTCTGCCTCTGCATGCCATTTTTATCGCCGGTTTCAATTTCTTATACCGCTCTTTGGATGGTAGCGAATGGATTCCGATTAAGAAATTAATGAACGAGATGGTCGCAGAGCATGTATAGAGCCCCAGGTCCCGAGGGATGCTTGCTATTGATTCCTATTCAGTACCCTATCGATGAGATGTTTCTTTATATTCTAAAGATTTGAGAGTGAGAGAAAAATATAAAGAAGTTACTTTTCCAAGGCCTTCGTTTTTTCCTCTTCTCCCTCCGCTCAGCTTCGTCCTTCTCCTCCAATGTGACAGTGGCAGCAGTAGAGCTCATGCATTTAAGAATCTGACATCGCTATTACAGCATTTGACCAGCCAGAATCATATGATGAACAGATATAAAAAAAAATCTTCTGATCTTCTGCTCCTCCCCGATATTAATTGCACAGACGACATGCAGCATTCACGTTTATGATCAAAGGACACGGAAGTGGAATTCCTAAGAAGGAATCTCGTGTAGAATGGCAGGTAGCAGGGCGATGGATGGTGCATTTGGCAGTATGCGGATGGAGTGAATAATTTCGCCTTGTCTCCGGTGCGTAGAAGACGAACGCAGCAGTGGTAAAGAAAGAGCAGAGAGTGAACGGAAGAAGGTCCCACGGGCAGCATGTTCCCAGAGCCGGCCGGCGTCCGTAGCGTTGTCGTCCACGTGAGTCGAGAAGAAGATTTGTTTCTAAATTCTAAAAATCCAACATCTTCTCTTCTTCCCGCACTCTCATTTTTAAATTTTATTAAATTATAAATTATGATAATTTATATTTTAAAATTATATTTACATGTGTAAAATTGCAGTGCAAGTTACCTTGAAGAATTACTATCACGTGAGAAAGGCAGTAACAAAGATGGGACTGCATGGCTCGGTAACCGACGAGACGGGCAGAGGCTGTTGCCCTCACATGCTCATCACCTTCTTCCTATTTCTGCTTTCCCATCATTTAATTTATTCTGCCACGCATCTGCACTTAAAGACAACAGTGCATGTGTATGGGGGTTTGACCATCATACATGGCAAACCCTGACAGCCAACCTAAACCCTAATCCTAATCCGAAACCCCAAATCAAACCTGACCTAGATTGGTTGCTACTAAACTCGGGCTAATTAAGAGGTTTAGGATCAGACCTGGCCCAATTCAAGTTTTGGCGGGTCAAAACTGGCCCATCGTTATAATATGCATTTGGTGACTGTTATTTTCTTAAGTTGAAGCAAATTTGAAGCGAATATATTTCCAATAAATAAAATTTTCTACAATAGATAAAAAATCGAATTTAAAATTACAAAATTCTCAAAAAAAATATTTAATTTTTAGATTTCTCAAAGTTGTATTTATTTCCTATTTTTATCTCTTTCTTACTGAATTATAAGAATATGTCGTAATGTATTTCAAAAATTAATATTATTATTACTATAAAAAAAATTGGGATTACAAATGGAATATTCTATTGTAATTCTGTTGGTGTAGTGACAGCAATACGATGACAAATTATTTGTCGGGAGATAATTCATCGGAAATGATTTTACTGATGGAATTTAGATTCTATCAATAAATTTTGTTGGTATACACTGACAGATTCTAAATTATGTAGTAATATTTTTCAACAGAAATTAAATTTTCATAGTAAGATTTTATGACATAAACACTATTTTCGTCAACAAATCTAAATGGAATATCTGACGAAAACAGTGTTTCTGTTAGAAATTCCATTAGGTTTACCAACGAAAACAAAGTTTTTGTCTGTAAACAATATCAACATTTATCGCCGGAAACTTTGTTTTCGTCAGCAAACCATTTCAATATTTACCAATGGAATACCGCTTCCGTCGGTAATAAAAAAAATTCCAAGAATCATTTATATTCACGATCTATCTTGCTTACAATTTCCATATATACAAGAAACCATCATAGACTATCATACATACAAACAATCACATACATCTATACATCATATTTCACAAGCCACACATACAAATACATTTCATACATCTTAACAATCCATAATATCACAAATACAAATAAACAAACATATTAAATTATAGAAAATACTAATAGAAAGTATCTAAAACAAACAAAATCTAAACAAAATCATAATAATTGAAAAAACTAAACTATCTAAATATCCATATCTAAATACATACCATGATAGAAAATATTTCAAATAATAGATCCATATATAATATGGTCATAGAAAATCCAGGAAGTCAAATACAATAGATTTATATCAAATTTATGTATAATTAAAAATTTTGCATATATGTATAACCAATTTTGATACATGGATAGAAATGAATAGATGATATTCATGATCATCAATATGTAAATAGGTTAGGACTCCTGAAA
>JBBPFP010000010.1:3048527-3068122 GCA_037974795.1 Kaempferia galanga
GTCGCGAGGGTCGTGCGAACCCTCCAGCACGGCAGCGTGCGTTGTTTCGCCCTTCCGGCGCATCCACAAGCGTCACAATGCCCTTCCGGTGCGTCCGCGAGCATCGCGACGCCCGCGGACGCACCTCCGACGCGTCCGCGGGCATTGCGACACCCTTCTGGCAGGTCCGTGGGTGTCGCAACACCAAGACTGGTGTCGAGTTCGTGTCGGTGTCGGTCGGCAGACGAAACGGTACATTTCGACTGGCTCAGCACAAAATTTCTATCTTTGATCAGAATCGTTTCACAGTTTCTGTTTCCATGCAAGACTATTTGCCTTGAGCCTAACATGCTGTACCTCTTGTAATGGGATGATTTACATCCTCCTAGAGTATTCCTACTTTCTTGCATGATTTTGGAATGCTACAGGATGTTGTCCAAGGTTTAAGAAGAAAGATCCCACCAATTCTCTGACTACTCCATGGTTTTTCATGCCTGAACCCTCAACCCAACTGTTCCAAGATGAGAACCACCTGTCCTCTCAGGATGGACAGTTGGCTAGTGCATGGGGTGTTGGCACCATGAGCTCTAGTAGTTAATTCCTTGCTAGTAGGTTTTTGCCCTCCCCCATGCACTGGCCACTGCTCTAGTAGCCACCCATGATTTACCTCCTTTCACATAACCTAGAGACAGGCTGTGAGTAGGGGTGTTCATTCGGTTTAGTTCGGGTTATTTGATTTATTTGGGTCGGGTTATTTGGTTATTATAAATTTTAAAATCCAACCAAAAACCAAACCGAATTAACTGTAAACCCAACCGAATCACCCGAAATTAATTCGGGTTATTCGGTTCGAGTACCAGTGAACCCAAATTTTTTATTTCATATTTTCACTCTTTCAGTATAGATCCAAAAGTTAGAAGCCAATCCACATTCCATATTACATTTACACATATTCAAAGTTCCGAACCGAATAACCCGAACCGAACTGGATGAACACCGCTAATTCAGGTTTCGAGCGGGTTTAACGGGTGAGATCATATATCCAAAACCAAATCATTAACCCAATTAATATTTCAGGTTAGTTCATCCAACGGACCTAAATTTCATTAAACCGATCCAAATAACCCAAATGTTATTTGGATCGGGCGGGTGAGTGGATTGACCCAAATAATGAACACCCCTAGTTGTGAGGGGAACTTAGGGTGAGCATTATCACCTTTTACCACCAGGATGAGAACTACCCACCCACACTACCACCTAGCTCAAGATTTCCACCGATAACAAGATGAAGAATGCCCTCTGCCAAATGACACTGAATCAGGAAGAATGGCTGAAGGGTTATTCGGTGCCTTGTTTCACTTGGTGTTACAACATACAGTCCAAATCCTCTGGTCCACAAAAAAGTGGACCAGGGGATGGACCATTTGCAATTGTAGCCGGATTGTAACTGCAATCCGGCCACAATTGGTTGTGATACCTCTTTGGGTCACCTTCCCATCCTGGTTGTAGTTTGGGTCGGGGGTAGGCGGCTGCTTCTCGGCCACCTACCTGCCGCCTACTCCGATGCAAACTACAACCTGGATGGGAAGGTGAACCAAGAGATATATCGCAACCAATTGCGGTCGGATCATGGCCGCGATCCGACCACAATTGCAAGTAGTCCATTCCCTGGTCCACTTTTTTTGTGGACCAGAGGATCTAGGCTTCACAACATGGGTGTAGATTGTTGGTTGATTTCACATTAGGACCCTGGTGTTTGAAAATACTCACCCACAAAACAACCTTAGCAAACCATCCCCACAATATTCAATTTTCTATCTGAGATATATTTATGGTAATGCAGAGAAAGTAACTCCAATACCGGATATCCCGAGAACATGATCTAATTTGAGTTTAGGTGAACTAGAGTTAAACTTACTAGTATGATACAAGAACCAACGTTCTCATATGATGCATGATACTTATTTTGGTATAGAGTAAATATATAATTAATCAAAATGCTACTTATATTATACCTTATTCTTCAAAATTCAATTGACTTGCTAATTACTTAGACAAACTAGAAGGTAAACAAGCTAAGTAGACAATTATAAAATTATAACTAATGAGTTGTCTTGGCACATGTCGAAGTGTACCGAATCATGTTGATTGGCGACAAAATGATATTGAAACCATGGTTAAAGTTTTGTTTTCTACCACTCCATTGGCCAAAATATTTCATTTTGCCCATTAATTAGAACACAGAACAGCTCGACACATTCCTCGCGCCAACACTAAAACCACAAGCCCACAATATATTTTCGTCATGCGAGCTCCTTTGCATAAAAAGAAATGGACTCATGTGACTTATTTTCATCTCACAAGCTCCATTACACGACGGAATGAAATAGATAGTCGACACCTCTCCCACCATGACTTTTTTCAACAGTGTCTTTTGCTTTGTCACTTCTTCTCTACAACACTCCATACTGAACATTCATCACGTCTCTGCATGAAACAAAATGGGCACACATAAGTTGACACATTCGTCATCACAGTTTGTCACTTTGCAGCACCGACTCTACATGAAAACCCTAGCATGCCAAGTATCTCGTCTCTTACTTTTCATCTACCTATTCTTTGGACACCGAGCTTCTCTCTCCTCCTTCCCCTTTCTCCACCTTTGGCACACCTCCGACACCGATATCAGCTCTATGGCATTGTCTCAAGCCAATCGGGAACTAAACCCCAACTTGGATAGAAATTTCAAACCTTAATTAAAACAAGCAAGGACCATACATATTGCACATGAAATGGTCCACAGATGCATTCACAAATGAAACACTTAGTGCAATCATTTATAAAGAAGCAACAAACAAATAGAATAGCAATTACCGTTCCAGCACTAGAATAATGTGAACCATAGTGGAATTTGGGGATGACAGGATCTTCAAAGCTGGAATACCTCTCTTGGAACTTTCTTAGTCTCTCAGGATTAAGTGCACCAATGGGCTGCATGATTGATCAATTTATAGTTGTAATATATCTTTTACAATAAAGCACAATTCTTAAAGATGAAGTTATCAACCTTTGACAGATCCCTGTATGCTGCTGGATCTTGAAGGTCCAGTATTTTTGAGGAGTAATCAGCTAGAATCCAGGGGAAAACAGGATACTGCAACAAATAATAACTATATAAATTTCCAAAACATATGAAGGAAAAGATGTCTTCTATGGAAAACTTCAGAAAATCACCTGTGTTATGTCATTGTAACTCCGTCCAGCCAGTGTATTCAACTCCATTAGATATTCAAAATTGCTGATCTGCAAAGAAGTGCAATTGGAGAGCATCAATCAATAAATGCGCACAGTCAATACAAACTAAGAAGCTTATGAAGCATAAATAATCTGTACCTCCCATCGTGCCCAACGCTCCATAAGTTGAGTTCTTTTAAGAATTTGTTCAGGCTTCTAGAATCATAATGCAGGATAGTAAGCCAAAGAAAGCTACCAAACTAGAATTAGAAAAGAAAAAGTAATCCAGTATGACAATGAAGTAGTATACAGACTTGTGTAGCAAGATAAATATTGTTCAAATGTGGAGGACGAGCTTGAACAATTGCACGGTAAGCACTTTTACGGCTCTCAATATTCTGTAACAGGTCAAGACAAAACAACGCCAAAGAAATATAAAGCATGAACCAAGTTGCAAGATTTATGTAAATAGATATACGAGAGAGAGAGAGAGAGAGATTTACAATAAAATCAAAGAAGAAGTTCGAACGGTCAACCATGAACAGTTCTAAAGCACTCCTTCTAAGAAGATATCTGCAGGAAATAACAAGTGAAAGCACCAAGAACAAGTTAAAACTTGAAGAATGAAAAGCAAAAACTGGTGCATTATCCAACCACTAAGGCAAAGAATTCTGCATACATACATTAAACAGAGATCACTAGAAAAAAAAGTTGACAAACTCTGATATATGTTAGAATTTGATTGAGGAAAGTCATGGTTATAAAGCACTGCAGTGCTATTGGTAAATACATAGCTTGGATACCCCATATATGATATGAAGTATGAACTAACCTTTATAGTATGATATAAAATGGACAACATAGACAACTACTCCTCTGCTTTATTGTCAAATTATCTTAGTATTCAATCAAGGCCTAAAAATATCACTCTGGGCAAGAGTTTTCCCAACCCACATGGTACAGTTTTGACCATGGTTTGAAATAGCATACCTTACCAGACAAAATAGTTGACCCCTATCATTCCGACAATAAATTATCGAAATTTAATACTACTCGGCTTGATAATGTTTCCTTTTGCTTCATTTCTTAACTCCTTCAAACTCCAATTTACCACCAGTACAATGCATTGGAATGTCGGCAAGATACAAAATCATTATCATTCCAATCAAAGACCTAAACTTCAACATGGCTTGAGATTTTGAACGTTGGTTTCAACATTATGTTATAACAACGTATGATACATACAGTTTGACATTATGTTATAACAACATATGACACACTTTGATATACATTTAATCATGATAAAATGGTTTAAAAGGAGTTTTCTCATTTGGTACTCTTTCACTATTTAATTTTGAAAATAAAACTAACAAATTAGATAGATAATTGAAATAAAATTTTATTATATTATCATTACGATCCTCATCATGCTTGGGCATGTGTTAAAGCGTGCAAAGATAGAGCTTTAATCATTTAATCATCTTTTACTTATATATCAAAATGAATTCAACTCTTAGAAGTTACAAACATAAAAATAACACTGTTTCAATTAAATAAACAAGTACTATGGAATATTAAAAAAATAAGTTATGGAAAAAATATAAATATTATTTAAATCCGTGCTGATGCATGATGAAGTGTTCCAAAATGTGCTGCGAGTCAGCATGGTAAGATACTCCTTGGGACAATTGATGCATGCGATATAAGAAAATTTACCATTGTTGATTACATCGACCATCAGATTTTACTAATTTATTCAAATAGTAATTTTTTGACCATGCCACTGACGTGGCACTAGATTTGAAACCATTCATTCATAGCCTTGGACCTACAATAATGGGAGGAGTTAACATTGTTCTTTAAAGTATTGCTAGGCTACAAAACCAACCTAAAAACACATGGATGAATACAATCCTGGCTAAATATATGTGTTTGAAAAATTGTTTTCTAGAGCACAGTTTTCACATTAATGAAATCAACATAGCATGTGAGGAATATAAATATACAAAATCTAATATTTAAGGTAGAATGACTCATGCCATGCCAAAAATTTGATCGAATAGTTTGGTGTTGTCTTGTGCCAACACTCACAAGTACGACAAGATAAACCCAAACAAGTTTAACCCTATTATCCAAATTCACTAAGCTTGTTTATTTCCAAATATAAATCATTTAAATTTATTTTTGGTGCAAAATATTAAAATATTAGAAGCATCTCAACTATTGGTTACCCATTTTTAATACCAAAACGGGTATTGTGCACCAAATGGTAGAAAAATAAAGTACATTCGTTATTGGAATTTCAGTCTTTGCTCACAAAAGTACAGTTTCAATATCGTGTTGTGTCAATACTTGAAATGCATTGAAGTTATAACAATTACAACCAACTGAATTACTTCATTAATTCCCTTTTACTTATAAAAGCAAAACTATAACAATTACAACCAACTGAATCAAAACTTTATTATCCTATATCATACCAATACTCAACATCACATGCTCTTGCTCTCACATATCTTAAAATATGGCAAAATGATTTCAGTTAGTTTTTACTTAATTTTTTACTTTAATGAATGTTGGCATAAATTCAACAAATTTTACTCTTATAGCCTTCTTCCAAATTAATTTGTTTACTTTTACAAATAAGATTATAGTAATTACATAATTAATTAAATTGGAATTAAAAAAAAAAAGTTATAAACAATAATAAACAATACTTGAATCCATCTTCACATGTGTTGTAGTGTGTAAAGCATGTCAAATGTAGGCACAGTAGGACACTCCTTGGCATCATCAACATAGTATGATATTATTCAACGCACAACATGAGATTTTAAACCATGCTACTAATGTATAACAAAAAAAAAAGATGAGGAGAAAGAAGAGAAGAGGAGGATATGAAGATGCAACAGTAAAGGATGAGGCAACAAGAGCGACAATACCAATAAGAAGAAAAAGAGGAGCCACTAGAGGTTTATGGCTCGCTTTGTTTGCTAGAAAACAAGTTTGATGGAGCTACAAAGGAGAAGTTATTTTTCTTTGGATGGAAATGTGATGTCCCCCAATTATTTTGCTCTAATGCATTTAAAATTGCAGGTGTACACTATGAGAAAAAGGTCTAAATGTCATTCCAAACTAGGGTATCCGTCCACGGCCAAAACAAGACATGTTGACGTCTATACTGGTGTATGTGCCCAAGGTTAGCCCTAATAGTAGTGGTGATAAGAAAAAGAGATGAACATTGGAGAAGAAGTTTCTCAGCCTGTGTAGTTGTTGCTTGACCTCTAGAGGAAACAAGCCACTTCTCCATTGAGCCTTATCCCTCACAACAAAAGAGGAGGTTGAAGCAACCCACTTCTTGTATTGTTTGATCACTAGAGGATGGCTGTGTCCTAGACATGGAAGATGACCAAGATAGTTCTTATCATCACTCAAGTGTTGCTTAGTCACACTATAGAATAAGCTACTCTCCTCTCGCCCATGCCATGCTGTGGGTGTCACTGCAGTGTGTAACTAGCAACACAAGAACTTTCACCTATGTCAACTAGTGGGGAAAGATTTTAAAACCATGCATGAGACACACCTGATATAAGGTTTAGAGTTTTTAGATTTATTTAGATACATCAAGGTAGTGCATTCCTTGTGATATGTTTTGTCCTTATTCAGATGGCAAGGATATAGGCAAATAGAAAACCAAAGAACAAAATAAAAACAATGAGATGGAACCGTTCATCAACACAAATAAAGTGGACAAAATTTGAGTATAAACCATGGTTCAAAAATATTATTTTGTGTTTGCTAGCACAGGAGAAACAACTTATTTTGCCCACAGACCAACACCTAGAATTCTCAAAGACCATAAAATTTAATTCTCAACTTCACACAAACAAGTTGGCAATGTACGGAGAACTCTAGTAGTGCAAGACTTCCTTGTGCATCCTGAAGGTGTGCGACTTAAGGTGAACATGGCAACATCGCACATGGAACTCTACGAGACACAAAACATGTGAAGTCCACAACAATGTGAGGCTTCATGCAATTTCTCTTCCTCCTCAACCTAGTTCTTCTCTATAGCTCCACCTACGGTTGGTGCTCAATAAGACTAGCATTGGGTTACCTCCTCCTCTACGGTACACTTACATGAGTTATGTGATTCCTCTTCCTTTGACTAATCCTCCTCCTCCTCCTACGTCTAAGGTTGGTGATTAGTACAACCACTAAAATTGAGTGGCTTCCTCCACTTATAGTTTGTGCTAGGGCCCAATACTAGCACCTGGGACACCTGAAATGTCTCACTCTGACAGTGGATTGAAAACCTACCTTGGAACTAGTTTTCAAACCTTGGTTACACTCTTTTTGTAGTTTACCTTTTCTTTTTCTTGCCCTAATCAAACATTAATGAGCAAATGTAATGCATTTTAGCAGACCCCTACCAAGTTAAATATGATAAGCTTTGGCACCGATTTTTAATTCACTAAGCATGGTAGTATAAAGCTGACAATTAGTCAAGGAGAAAATATAATCCAGACAATTGTTGATCAATGATTTTGTGAACAAAGAACATTTCTTTTTTTCACATAACAAACCAGATTAATAATATCACACTGATAAAACTACTAAACTTTTTACTATGAAAATAATCAACGAGCTTCACTTTCCAAAATCTTCAGACGAGAATCTACTCTTGTCGAGTTCAAACCTTTGCATAGTATAATTTGTATAGTTAACTTCAGAAAACAAAATTATGCCAATATAGAGGTTATATCTAATAATGACCTTCACACGTTGCAGTCAGCATGAGCCTTGCAAAACATTATATACACAGAACAAAAAGTTCCATCAGAATCTTGTGGGACAAACATTAGAAGACTAGCACTAACAAAATTTTGTACAACTTTATTACAGCTACCATGACAAAAGCAGGCATATAAAGAATTAAACTACAAGAGATCCAACTGTTGCTTGGTTATGAGAACTGTAAAATTTGGGGATCTGAATTTAATTGCACTCAGCATGATGAGATAACTATTACATGTGGTACAAATACACTCGTGATAAAAACCTAAGGTTGTGCTTCCTATGAGGGACAGAAGCAATACTTTCCATTTATTTTATGTAGCAGAAAAAGTGGAAGAAAAAGGAAAAGGATCTGGGAAACTTTTCCTTAGTTTTTTTTTGTATTGCTTTTGCGTAATTTGAAGAGAAAACTAAATTTCAAGTGCAATGGAGTTCAATCCAAACAGTCCAAAATTATTCTATTTCAATCCAAAACAAATTTTATTTATGTTTTTAACAAATAAAGTTTTGAAATTCAAGTTTTCCTCCCTCTTTCTCTTTAAGGAAAGGATCGAACAAAAACCTCTACTTTTTCCTTCTCTAAAGAAACCAAACTAGGAAAAGTTTCCCAATCCTCATCCTATAAGTTTTTCCTTACTTTTTTCCTTAGTTGCTTCCTCCCCTCGTAGGAAAGACCTAAAGCTAGAACAATCAGTATTACGACCAAACTCACTTGACAAACAATTCTATTAATTTAATGACTTGAATACTTCTCATGATGGAAGATATACTATGTCCAGCTTAGACCTAGATTAGACATAATAATAATGCAACAAAAATGTAATATTCACTTGCTGGCAAAATAAACTTAATGAGTTAAAGCACACATCCAATGCTCCTTGACCTTGGTTCTGTAAAAATAGAGAAATAGTTGGAGCACATAGTTGATCGTGTTGAATGCTTCCGAAGATTCCCTTAATTGTAGGGATTATAATTGATTTAGATTTGCTTGATTAATTGTAATTAATGATTGATAGACATACCATAATTATAGGATCCTCTTTCCCTCCTTATGCATATAAATACCTACATGTAAGCATATTATGTTGATAAGAAATATATGATCTCCAACACTTCTCGGAGGCATGGTTAGAACGGGCATAGTGAACACATGAACAACTACTCTAGGTGGTATCAGTTCCATGACTGCGACTACTATTACGGCCCCGAAAGAACCCACAACCGCGAGCAGCCATAGCCAAAGTGTCGGTAGATGAGGAAAAATGGGTGTAAGACAGTTGTGGTTACACAAAGAACCCAAGGCAGAAAAGGAAGCACAGTGTTAGCGCTGAAATCGACAGAAAAGGATATCGACGTCGAAATCAACAACAGCAATAGGAGGCAACAATAGGAACACAAAGTAGCAACAGGGGGTGGTAGAAAAATTAGGTCAAAGAAGGAGAACCCTACTTGGATGCACATCAATCATTAATTACAATCAATGACAATCCATATAATCAAGCTAATCTAAATCAATCATAATCCCTACAATTAAGGGAATCTTTGAAAGTATTCAACAGATCGAATCACAAGTAAAAGTTGATATTAATAGCGCTTCCTTTCACATATGGTGCAATCGTCACTAGGAATACAAGTTTTGTGTTGCAATTTGAGGATGATACTCACGATGCTTGTGTTCTCGTGAGATGTAATCATCACCAGGTGGTTGGATCATGACCAATGGTTCAGTAGTGGTAGTGATCATGTTTGCGTGAGTTGCAGTCATCAATAAGCTATCAAGTTGCAAGATTGGTAGTTGAGGTACTCACATCCACTAGAAGCCCTCCTACTTAGTTGAGAAAAGCAGTCAGGTTGACAGTAGCAGCTGGTAATGATGATGTTCCCACTGTTGGTACCAACCTTGCTTTTAGATCTTCAAAGTAAGAGCCACAGCTCTTTCATCCAAGGGATCTCCTGAACTTGCTTGCCACACAAGAGGTTTAATCTGGTCACAGCAAAGCCATTAGGCTACGTCACACTAGGCTATTGTGTGAGTTCGCAACTCTTTGTTGCACCGAGCCCGCTGGCTAACATGCATAGGGCCACAGGAGATGGCTGAATAAGTGTTCAGTAGAGGATGTCTGAAGATCATGGTCAGATCAGAGAAGGTAAATGGAGTTGCCAGGTGTGGGTTTCATCATATCAAGGCAAAGGTCGAAAGGGTTTCATGGTAGGAGGAAGATATGATCTCTCCCTTTGAGCTCAGTGCTCTTAGACTTTAGTGCCACAATTCAAACCAGTAATGACACAGCAAGTCACAGAAGTCACTGGAAAGAGTCCTCAAGAAGATATATAGGTCCATTGGAGTCACAAGGAGAAGAGATCAACCTCCTCCTAAAATGAGCTTAGTGCAATAGAGAAGGAATTGATGTGACAAGGTGTTGTAATAACGTGTAGATGGCAAAGATGCTTGAGATGTGCATCGAGTTCATGATAAACAAGACGTGTATGGCACAATGAGAACAAGACTCACGAGAAGAGAGGCAGTGATGACAAATCGCATGAGGGGAGGCCAACATTGATAAAGGGAGGTTGTGTCAAGAAATTCATTTTGTTGAAATTTTATCTAACTAGATCCTTAAATAGAATATAAAATAGGACCTGAACCTTATTCAAATGGAAGGCAGATTAGGAATCCACTTTCTAGCTCCTGGTGATGAAATACCATGTAAATTCATTTGAAAATCAATAACTCATATGCTAGTCAAAGAGATTCTACAGATGATGCTTGAGCTGGATCCTAAAAAGGGGAACTTCACAGGAAAAGGAGGTAGTGTTGTCCCTAATCTATCATTCTTCATATTATTTATATCAGTGAAAAAAAAAAACAAACTCGCCCTATAGGGATTAATTTTAGAAAAGAAACTCTAGCCCTAGGAGGGAGGCTCTAATACATGTAGAGTTTGAAGATCAAAAATATTGCACTGAATCGATCATGATAAGATAATTATTACATGGGTACATATAGTCTCATGCTAAAACTCTAAATTTAGAACTACTAATATGGGCCTTACCTGCTACACCAATAACCCTATTAATTTTATACCCTTTAACAACAACATTGAAGTGACCAAAAAAAACAATCAGATTGATTTGGAGCCCTAAATACATAGCCAATGACAAGAGAAAAGACAATAAAAATGGCAGTACCTTCTGCTAAACATTTGATGAATAGATGAGAGCAACCAACTTCGGTCCTTTTCTTGCTCATCAGATTGATTTGGAGAAATTGCTGCATCTTCAAAGGAATTCTCACTAGCTCTCTCATCTATAATGAAATTAATTCGCTTTGTTGTGACCTGAATTATATTCCACAAATATCAGATGGAACAGAAAGCAATAATCAATGGTTGAAATATCATCATAAGATGCAGACCATGTACAGGGTATCAATGCTAATAACAACCAGAAATAGCAAACAAAAATGTTCTTAGAACTATTTTTCTAGTGACAACGTATTTTCGACTTTTGTTAACTATAGATTGTACTTGGGAAGGGAAAACAATGATAGTCCATAAACAATATAAATAGAGAATGGGACAAGAACAATGCAACAATTTCTGCATTACTCTAGATAGCATCTCTTCAAGAATAAGTTATAGAGGATAGGGTTTTGGATGAAGAAGAAACCAAGGATGACCTTACATAGGCGGAATCCCATGTCTTGGGTGTCAGTATCTTCACATTTATATTGAGATCATAATATGTGAGATCAAAGTCTAAAATTCGTGCTTTCCAAGAGCCAAGCCATGCAAACATTCGTCATAAATCAACAAAGTGAGAACTGTTACAACAGAGTTTGGAGTAAGCCCACAATTTTAAGCACTCCTTTTTGGTTTGTTTTAGTTAAAAAAAAATATATGACAATGTTCATAGCCATTTGTATTAAAATTCATAGTCACACTCAGAAAAGTATAACATCTTAACTTATCCCATACCTTACAAGGACCTCTATTCATGGTTTGAAATCTTGCATTGTACAAAGAAAACAATCAAAATGTATCATTTTGATAAATTACCGAAACTTGATACTACTCAACACAACAATGTCTCCTATGTTGTTGTATCAATCATATCAATGAGTATCATTTTCATGACAACATTCAACACCCCTTGACATGCTAGATGAATTGAGATAATGTTGTTATTTTTAGTTCTTCATACAAGATAATTTCAAAATTATATCATTTCAATGGAAAACAAAGTTTGACCTTAAGTATACTTCTTTTCTTCTTCATCTTATGCCCTTGTATCACCAATTGGCCGGCGGTATCACACATCGAAAAGTCAGCACAATACTAAAAGACCATCGTTCCAGTCAAATACCAAAACATTCAAATTATATCTATAGCGATCAGGTGTTGTTTAGACACTTTGGAGATGTTAAATCGAGATTAAAACCTATCTGAAACAGGAATTTAATCCTATAAGCAATTATGTCCGTGTTGGTGGTTTGGTTCAGGTTTGAACTAGAATTGTTTGGGCCTTTGAATGATTGAATTTAATATGGATTCAAGAGGCTTGGGTCCTGTTCAGTAGTAAGGAAGTATGACTTAATTTTCATAGAGGAGAAGTTGCATGAGGAAGGGAAAAAAGTCACTGTCAATTTCTAATCTCTATTAACCAGTGGTATCGAGTTTTGATAGTTTACTGAAATGATATATTTCGACCGTTTCGCCCTGCATGGTTCAAGATTTATAACTATGCTCAGCATAATAATATCTTCTTCCTATACTTCTCCTTCCTTCTTCAACTTTAATACATTACTAGTACCATGCATCAAAACATCTCAACACAATTTTGAAACATTACCGTTCCACTTAAAGACCGAAATTCGACACAGCTCAAAAATTATTCATGATATGATATGCTATCACATTTCAAAAATTGTTTTTGGGACTTTTTATGTGGATATTCTGTCAGTTTGGTGATGTGTAGTTGTTTTCTTAAGAGAATTATCATGGAGAAAGGGATGTTGTTTCCCTCCATGGACAAGGAAGAGCCCGTCGAATTGGGACAAACTCGACTAATGTCTTATTACTAAAACTCGACTAATGTTGAGATAATGTTGTTATTTTCATAGGATTTCATAATCGAATTGATTATTCACAAGTCATCAATATATCTCATTTCTAACTCAAAGTTTGGAGTAGCATAACTAGAATTGAATAGGTAGAATAGGATTGCGTACAAGTGGTCTCAAGCTCTGGCCTATGTTTGAATGATATATGATGTAATGTAATGGAACCATAACAAGAAGACCCTGAACATGATGAATTCCACATTGATTTAGGATGAGCTCTCATGTTTTTTTAACTATTTGATGTCCATGTTACTCGGACTTGGGTAGGTGTGGATCAAAGTGTCAAACATAAATATTACTTTAAAATGTTACTAAGTGATCAATAGAAATATCAACTATCTACTAAGAGTGTTGATATCCGAGTGTTGGTGTTCAATACAGGTAGTATCTGAGTGTTGGTGTTCAACACTAGTAAAAATGGTGCAAGACAAAGAGCTAAGTAACAAAGCTTATTGCAATAGTTATATACATAGTAACATAATTTTACTATACATTGTTAAAAGGTGGTTGCCTACACTGTGCAGGTTATTGCTTAGTCAATTTGTACAAGAAGACTGTTTTTCCTACTCATTGTGTGGACTTTTTTAGACGAGTTTTTCTAAAAGTCAACCTAGGCCAGTTCAACTAGCCCGTACGAGTTGAGTAGCACAGAGTCTAGGAAGGTTTAATTGAGAAAATCAGTTCATTTGTAAACTGGTTCATTTGAGTCATAAAAAACTGAAGGTGGTGATGAGGGATTTTTTTTTATAGTTTTACTCCTCAAGAGGACTAGACTAATTCATTTGTTGATTAATAGTAGACACTAGACTGCATCCTTGAATTGGTAGTGTATCATCACATTATTTATGAACTTGATTGTCATATGTCTTCTTGTGAAGTACCAATTTGAATTTTCGTTATCTACTTATGTTGAGTGCATGTTTTCATATAAAATGCAATGCAAAATAAAATGTGTTTCACTATCGTTATGCATTAACGCATTGATTAAACATATTAAGTATTGCAAATTTGTTTTGACCCAAATATATTTTGTTAAATCCATATATATATATATATATATAGAGAGAGAGAGAGAGAGAGAGAGAGAGAGAGCTCTGCTAACCAGCACACCCACGATGCACACCACCATAGGCGATGAGTCAGGCCACCCGGATGATTTCCGAGCGCCCTGACTCACTATCGGGGAAAGCCCAACTCATCTTAGTCACCCACGGTGAGTGTGCAGGCTAGTGTGTGTGTGTATCTTTTTTAATCTTAATATTAATTTATTTTATTCTAGGTCCTCACCTATTGCTATGCACTACACAGTGAGTCAACCACTTGCTGCCTACTATCCTTTAATACCTTGATATTATATTGTTAATGTTATATAGCTATTGTTATTGGTCTTTAAAAAAACAAAAACCAAACTAAATTGTTTGTGTGAACAAATAATTATTTATAATTTGAAATAAATTTGGTTTGATTTGAATTTAAATGACTTAAATTGGGTTCCATATGTATGAATTCCTATCACTATATATAAGCAAAATCAAGGTGTGACAAAGATGCAGCAGAAATAGTTAATTTCCACCCATGATAATTGGTCTCAATTGAGAAACAAGTATGTATCCCGCATGTCAAATGACAATGAAATTTTAAACTGAGACAAAATGTGGAGTTCAAAGAGAATGAACCAATGTGGCTTTTGGTAAATTAGTTAAATTATTAACACAACTATATCTCTGCATCAAGTTAAAGTGAGAACACATAAAATCCAATGCTATTTTAAGTCCTGAAGTATGTAGCATTGGATACCACAACTAATTTGTAACAATTTACTTACTATACTTTGGAATTTCTAGCAGCTAAATTTTGAATGCCCTTAGGTTCTATTTGTTGCCACATAATCTGAGTAAACCCCATCCTCATGGAATGGCAATTTGAAGCAGCAGTTTGGTTTGGCAGACAAAAGGCAGAAAATCCCCAAAAAAACAAACAGTCTATTACAAGCTTTAGGCTTTAAAGAATAAATTTGGTATTAGTACAAAGGCATATCATGGTTTCTAGTATACTAGGTATGTTTTTTACTTGATATTAGCATTGATGAGTATCAGGATTGGATGACAAGTTAGTTGCAGTAATATTTTGCAACCCATTCAAGATTAGAAATTCCTACTATGGTTATCTTTGTTTTCAGCGCTTGGTAAAGCAGATAAGATCAGAACATAGCCTCAAGTTGATTATACCTGGAAGTTTCCTCGTAAAACTTTCAGTGGCCGTACCATAAGAGAGGAAAGTTCTGTAATTATTCGTTCATCAGAATCACTGGGTACATAACCAGGTGAATCCACAAATGTAGACTGAACCAAACTATGATCATTAGAAGCCCCAGAGTTTCTTTGATCTGTTGACACTTTATCAGCAACCATAGATTGCTTCTGTTGACTGTTGCTGTTGGTTTCACTAATTGCATTATCTGTCTGCTCATCCTCTTCTGCTCTTTCTTCTAATGATATTGCCTCCACTATTAGTGCTGAAGCAGTGGAAGGAAAGCTTTCTTTCACTGAAGCATCTTGATCACTTGCCTTATGCACATCTGATTCTTCACTTTGTCTATGGTGTAACCTATCTTCATAATCAGCTGCTGCACCAAGATGATCAGAACCTTTGTAGTTCCTTTTCAAAAATCGTCTCATCCGAGAAGCACTCTCTGTAGAGTCTAACTTCCAAAAAACCTACATATATAAACAATATACATATCATTCTTCAATTGAAAGAGCAGGAACTGACAAACTTGATAAGACATACATGGTCAGAATTGTATAGGATGTCTCCAAAAGGTCCATAGAATCTACCCATCTCTACAAGGCGATGGAGAAGTTTTCTCCAAGCACGATTTCCAATTGACAGCTGATGCTTGTCTAATATATCAACTTGTAGCCGCCTATCCATCTGCAAGTCCAAGAATTTATATAAAATGCAGACATGACAGAGATTGTGAAAGTAAACAATGCAATCATACCTCACCCCTTCGTATGTTCCTTGCTAAAGCAAAACTACCAACAAGAATTGCCACATATTTATAGGAGAGAGCAGAGAAGTCCCTCCCAGAAACTGTTTTTGAATCAACTGACTGAAGGCATTCATTCCAAGCAGCACCCATAGCTTCAGAAACATTCCATCTCTTGGCACGCTCAGCATCACTTGCACTTCTCCTCTGTGCTGAGGTTGCCATTGCCACAGCACAAAGCCCTCTTCCAGAACCTATCTTTGCATTCCGTTCAAGATCACGTGCAGCAGCCAAAGCAGCAGCTTTTGCTGCTGCCTTGTCCTTTGGTGAAGGAACAGACTTGTTTGTTGGATCAGGAGGCTTTTGAAAGCTTGAAAAAGTTTGAAGTCTAGTTGTTTTGCGCTCAAACAAGGAAGTATCACGTTTAAGTGGGACATTTTTTACAGGTGGTACAACTTCTCCTCCAGAAGCACCAGCAGCGACCATTGCTAGTCCCATTGCAGCAGGAGGTGATGCAAAAGCAGCAGCCCAACCAGGTGATACCATTGAAATAGCAGCCTTTAATGATATAAATAAGTTAATTTAAACCACTGGTTAAAAAATTAATCCATAAAAAGAAATCTACTGGAGGAGCTTGTTTAGTAAATTAATTTGCAGTATAAATGATTAATTTAAGGCTAAATAAATGTCTCCAAGTAACTTGACAATTGACATGTTTAAACAAGGGAACACCTACAAAACGAATGGTGACAACATCTTGTCCATCTATTCAACAAATAGGATAAAAGTTTTGTGCTTATCCAATCAACTAACATAGCTAACATCTCAGACCATGAATTTAGTGTAAAAAAAAAGAAACAGATCATGTCAACAACTTCGCTTAGTTTGTCGAACATGTTGTTGCAGGACCAAATTGATCAATGAATGTGAAACGTCAATGAAGAATCATCCTTAATTCCGTTAGGCTTTTTATCACCCCATTCTAAGTTCAAATCAGAATCTAATTTTTTTCACCAAGACAAACAGTGAGGAAAGAGCACTAACAACACAAGGACTCTTGCCTCGATAAAGGCTGTTTTCATTATTCATCCTTTGGTTACAAAGGATAAATTGGAGCAACATGAAGCAGGTCAATTTGTTGAGTAAAATTATATAAGGAAGATGTACACATATCGGAAGGACCACAAAAAGCAGTAGTACCATAAAAAGGTTCGTTGGTGCTAGAGTATAAAAAGACAAACAAATAGAATTTGCCAACAAGATTATAGAAGTAACATGAATGAGGTTGACTGATCCTAGGGCACATTAATAATTTTATTTATTTATTTTATATAGGCAGAGTGATAAAAAAATAATATAATATTACTGCTACCAAAGTATCAAATGAAAACAGACCAGATTCAAACTATCTGGCAACAATGAGAAACACCATCAAATATACTGAAGTTTAAGCTTTTATATGTGAGAATTCAAGGCAGCAAATAGTGAGGTAAGCACCTCAAGAGGTAGTAAATCAGCAGCCAAAGCTCGATCATCAACAATTAGAGGGTTTTGACCATCTGAAGAAGTGAATTCATGAATACCAGCCAAAAGTGGTCGCCAACGTCTTAGGATGGCTACAAAAGGAGGCACAATGGCCTCCAAATATTGTTTTCGAAGTGGTTTTCTGTCCCTTCCAATAGCATGCCAGACCTGCACCCCCAGATCAATAAAATATTTATCACACTACAAAGCACAATAGCGCATAAAATTATAGGTGCAAAAACAACAATTTGAAAAAACAATATAAAGGATAACATCAATCTTTGTTAATATTGAAGCAAAAAAGGTAATTGTGAAACCCCAAGGGTATTGTAATCAATCCAAAAAAGCCAAAGCACTAAAATAGAGGACCCTTTGGTACTTGAACATGCAAAAAATAAAGGTCATTTATTCTGTGGGGAGTTTGGAAACTTGAATGAAAGCTTGATAATCATATAGTGTAGTCCAGGTAAATCTCTATATTTAAAAATCATCTATAACTTTTGATATTTTCTTCAGGAATGGAAGATTGATATAGTTATTCAAATATATTGAATTTTTAATGAAGTAATAGCTACACAATGGAGGGTAAGTACCAAATTAAGAAAGTTGGTCATAAAAATACTTGCAAATAACTTCCTAAGTCTACAAAAAAAAAAAAACTTTTGCACTTTACAAGACTGCCAAGTGACATACATAAAGATGATTGGAGAAGAAGAATTATGCACCAGTGTATACATATTTCATACTCGAAAAATACCTTTGGATATAAAGACTAGTTTTACTGTAATCACATAGATGAATTCTCATCAAGGCTCAATTTTGATCCCATATCAAAATCAAACTAAAAGAGATTGACTCAAAGCTAACTTAGACCAGTTAAATATTCAATCAAAAATCATTGTAACTAATTTTTTGGGTTAATTTTTTTTACTTCTTAAAAAAAGGGCAAAATTCAAAAGGGTGCCTCTTCTTTATCATTTTCGTCAAAAGGACAACCCTTTTACAAAATACATCAAAACAATGCCACATCATATTTTTCATCTCAAAAATACACTTAGTTCAATGATGTTATAGCAACTACCGTCGTAGCTGCTACACCGTGTAGTGGCTACAACAAAAGCTGCTATAAACAAGGTTCAAAAACTCGAGCATGTTATGATCTTTGATTGGAATGATATTGTTTCATAGTGCCGACGTTTTGATGTATGATATCGGTGATAGATTAGAGGTGGAAGGAGAAAAGAGATGAAGAAGAAAAAGATAACACAACTATCTAGTTAAGCTCAACCTTTGCTTTCCATATGGAATGCTACAGGTTGAATATCACCTTATGTGAAAACAACCTATATAAAAAAAACATCATTATGTCAATTTTAACATGTCAAGGGATGTCAAGAGTTAACATCAAATTATAGTTGTGACACATGAGACATTGTCTCGATGTCGAGTAGAATTGAATTTTGGTAATTTATTCAAACAATACATTTCAACCGTTTGGCCCGCCCGGCATGGTACGAGATTTCAAACCATGGCTATAATGTGTTAAAGTAAATTGGCTCACTTTTTATATTTTGTTCAACTTAGTCAAAATTATAACATATAGAGCACTGTTATATTAAAATATTCCTTATCAACTTGGTCAAAATTGCTCAAATTTGACAAAAATCTCTCTAACTTGATCAAAAATCACTTTAACACTATTATAGCAGTGACGACCAAAATTGTTGCAGCTTGTAGTAGCAATGGACATAGCTGCTGCCAAGGTTTAAAATTTCGACCAGTGGCGAGGTTTCAATCCTAGACCGGAACGATATGATCTCGGTATCGTATTGTGCCGTGCCGATACGGTTTCGGTATTTTTTTATGTATATATAGTAATTATTAGATAAATATATTTATTGGGTATAATTTAAAAATAAGTTGTATATTGAATATTGATTTTATATA
>JBBPFP010000010.1:3076056-3090118 GCA_037974795.1 Kaempferia galanga
CTTTAATAATCAAATATAATATACATTTATATTTATATTTAAAAAATACCGAAATTCTATCGGTACGGCACGATACGATACCGAAACCTTATCGTTCCGGTCTGGGACCGAAACCTCGGCATGGATCGAGATTTTAAACTTTGCTATTAAGCTTTTAGAGGTCCTAAGAATTTAACTCACACTTGCATTTTAAGCAATGTAGTAATATAAAGATACAATAATTAATTTAATTTAATTTTACCTTGATAGATATCCCCATATCAAAATGTAAGTGTAAGGATATTCTTGTACTCCTAAAGGCACCAGAAATATATATACCCTCACACTTGCATTTTAGCAATATAGGTTCATCAAGATGATATATATCCGAGCAATAGAGGTTCATCAATAAAATGATCACCTTAATAAACATGCAAAAATCAAATTGCAAGTACAAGGACCCAATGTATCCTTGGAGTCCCATGAATTAATATATGTCCTGACACTTGCAATCTAGGGGTCAATTAAGGTGAAATGACCATTTCATTGTAATTGACCATTTCACCCTAATCACATAATTAAATTGCAATTTTTTTCACCAAACACCAGGATTATGTTAAAGAAAAGTCCATCAGTATATTTCGTATAAAGTTGCAGCATCTTCATAGGAATTGTATAGGAATTTCTAGAAATTAGAATGCACAGAATATTAATTTATTATAGCCCATTAATGCATGAAAAAAGAGCTAATTGAAAAGAATAAATTTTTGTTGAAATGATGATAAATTTAGCTATCCAGAAAATTTTCGTCACAAGGTAGAACATCAAGATAGTACCAGTATGCTAATTCCATATCTTATTGCAGCGTGCAAACTACAAATAGTATACAAAACTTTAATCAGTATTTGACACACCATGAAATTGTAGGATGAGCATTGAATATGTAGATTGATTATTCAAGATTCATTCAAAGAAACTACCAAGGGTGGCCCTTACTATCCATCAATGGATATAGGACATACAAATTTTGAGGATCTGGTGAATGATGGACGCAACAACAATGTAAATGGCATTTATCTTATTATGCTACTTGCACCATCAATGTTCTTGCTTGAGCCATCTTCACATGGAACAGTTAGTGTCATACCAAGAAGAAAACTACTAAATTATGGCATCACAAGCTGATACAGAGTATACACTTATCCAAGTAGACAGCGGAATGATTTACTGGATAGATACAAAATCCTTAGAAGGATTCATACCTCCAAAGAAGTGCTGAGCGGGGCTTTCTTGCTTTTGAAAGATTGCCAATCTCAAATGGCATGAGGTTCCCACTTTGATAATTTGAACCTTCTGATGTGCTATTCATGTCATTTATGTTCCTCATAAGTACATCATCCTCACCATTATCCTCCTCCCTCATAGCTGCAAGCACCATCCGGAGCATGCACAAAAATGGCTGATCACTATCCAACAACTGGTAAAGTGCTGCCATTCCTCCCATTCCAGTTCCAGAGCCACCACCAATACCAAGGCCACCACCAATTCCAGATTCATCCAACAAGAGCGCTTGAAGCATGGCAACAGATTTCTTCACAAGTGGGAGTTCAATCCAGGTTCCATTTGTACCCTTTTCGAGAGCAGTGTTCCAAGATTCCCAACCACTTCCTCCCCCACCAAAAAAAGACGCTTTTGAGGGAAGCCCAACACCATACCACAGCCTACTCCTGTACTTCCAACCCTCCAGTAGATCAACAACACAACTTCCATATGCTACAAATGCACATCGAACAGATTCATACGGCTCAGCTGCAGCTGCTGCAGTAAGACGCTCCATAACTACTGCTGAAATTTGCCCATTCGCATCAGCCATAGAAGCAAGGACCTGATTGCAAATATAGCGATACACAAATTGTGTCGTTTAGATAGAAGCCATCAAATGTAACATATTAAGATTGACATGCTTGATATGTACTAGAAGATAAAATACATTCAACTTTGTCATTGAAAACTAATTCAGAACCTGATGCTAACTCATCTATACTGAAGTAGGTATGATAACTAACCTAAGAAGGCCATCCCTACACTTCATAGTATGAGGTGTAAGGTAATATTAAAAATAGAATATTATAAATCAATTTTCAATTTAACAGCACAATATATTGCAAAAAGAATGTCCTTATTTCCTCTTATTCCTATGTCATCTATTATGATTGAAGTTGAATAACTAATATATATTGTCTTCTACTTAATGTCAAGTGTAGGTCATGAATAACATCAAGATTAGCAAATATGTTAGCACAAGTTCACAATGTCTTGAACAATCTAGTTTCCTTCACCCCTTCTGTCCCTCTTATTTTCACCTTGATTTGTCATTTGTGCAAACAATTATAACCAATCAATATGGTTTCCAAAGTCTTTTTTTTCTTCATTCATTATTTTCCAATTTTTGAGTCTTGAAATCCTTTTCTAGATCCACTTTGAATTTTCCTGTATTTTGCATTCGGTCTTACATGTCATGATCTGTAGTCCTTTATCTGGATAATTGGATATTACCACTCAGGTTTAAACATAAACGAATATTTTCCATAATATTACAATAAGTATTGTCTAAAATAAGCAAGAAGCATAAAAAAGAGAGCCTCTCAATAAGCAAAGATGTAGCAGAAATTAAAGGTCCACATGAATTGAGCACATCAAAACGTGAAAGAATGGAAGATGTGGGTATACATACATCAAGCGGAAGACCTCCAGCATCAGATGACGATGAGGATCTCTTGGAGATACTATCTGTTGGTTCATTAATAACTATACCCAAAGAATTTGAGCGATTAACTGTAGATAATGTCAATGAGGCAGGCGATGCATTACTGTCTGTTGCACGGGATGAAACAAATAGCAATCCTTGTAGGCGTAAATGATCTTCTACCAGCATCAAAATGACAAGTGCATTTTCAGCTAATGCAACTGAAAGATGCGCTGCGTTTTCAGCTTGTAATTTTGCTGTTGATGGCGACAAGCCCTCAGCAGCAACACCAGCAGCAGCTGCTGCAATAATTTGAGTCTGGTGCAAAGAAGAGTGGGGTGAGTTAATCATCGAGGTAACATTTTTATCGTCTGCACTAGCAGCAACTAATAAGTTTAGTAAACAAGGATCCGGCATCTCTGAGAAAATAAAATAAACTTGATCTAACTTTAAAAAAAAGGAAAACTAATGAAAGAGAAAAAAAATGCTACACTAAAATAGTGATAATGAAAACCGAAATGAATCAAGTGTCTTCTATGGCAGTGGTTTAAACCTCTATTTTTCCATATCAAAAGAAAAATAAGATCAAAAGAATCTGAGGAAGAAAGATTATTAAATTTAACAATGCCAAAAACAAAATATTAAATCAGAGAAATGAAATTATGATAATGGAGTATGACATGAACCAATAAGCACAAAGTGCAACAAGACTTTTAGATAATTTTAAACAAATAAAAATCAAAACAACAGTTCAATCCCAACAGTTAGAAACCATTGATTAGTTAATTTTCAGAATTTATGGAAAGTGGAAACTATGATTGTCAGAACCAATATCTGTGTTACTAACGTGAACAAATGATCAAAAAAAATCTAAATAACAGTTGTATCTGCAAGATTGGTGAAATTGAGATCTTCAAAAATATTAATGTGATCAAAAAGAACAATACATTTTTCCCATGCAGACTAACACAACGCAGCACTTCAAACGCTGACATAGGCATTCATAGATGATTTTAAACTTTAGAAACCTAATTGAACCTGAAAAATACATTCTTATTTATAACACAAATAGGACCAGCTATAGTTTACAGTTGACAGTCAAAACAATCTTAATAGATGATCTTGCTAAATATTTTTTTGATTTATTTCCAAATCCTTTTGCATTGTCCTTTACAGCCACAAAAGGGAAAAGCATACCAAGTCCAACCAAGGAGAGTATCTTATATGCTTTGCATCAATAAATTTGGCATTTTTCAACTTAAAATCACAATTAATAAGGTAACATCAACTTCAAATATTAAGTCCTTGTGAGTTCATTACTTTTTCCATCCCGCGGGTTCAAATATAGGAATATGAAAATGGGAATCATGTCATCTATCTTACCATCATCAAAATTAATGTAAGGTACCAGGTTACCAATGGCAAGCAAATAATAAGCCAAAACCACAATAAAAAGAAAAGTAAGTCATCATTGAATAAAATATCATTCCATATCAGTCAGCACAGGCAAAACATCTTGTTCCATTAGCAAACCAGCACTTAAGAATTTCCCAATACCCATCGCTTTCCATCTACTTTCATCCCATCCAAGATTCCTTCTTCATTGGGAGCTTCGCCTGAGCTTTTTCCTTAGTCACGAGCTTTGCCTGAACTTCCACCTTGCCAACTCCACAAGAGCATCGTTCAATTGAGCTCCTTGTAGCTTCCTTCTTTGTCGCAAGCTCCATAGAAGATTCCTCCATTGCAACTTCTGAGTCATGAGTTCCTCCTGCGACTCCTCATAAACCCAAGCATTTTCCCAACAACTTCTGAGGTGTGTGAACTCACTCCTTCTGCAACCCCATTTTGCGAACTTCCAAGTTTCCATTTTCGTCTCTTTTCCTCCCTCCTTTTCTTCCTCCCTCTCCTTTTTCTTTCCCATTCTCATCAGAGCAACCAGCAACCAGATGAAATAGATTGAGAATTCAAAATGGGTCGAGACTCTAAACCATGCATGGAATAGTCATTTATGTTGCAAAAAGAAAAGTGAAAATGGCAATTATTCACAAAAATTTTTCCACAATTCCCAATGAATATAATTAACAAGGTAATACATACAAAGTTAGAGAAATTTAGGTTTGGCGGTGGTCAGGAACAAACCAAGTCAGTTGATGGATTAGGAATCCAAATACCCGCCTCTAGTGTGAAGTCTATCAACACAATCAGGGTTTACTTGAACCTAAATAAGCTGAAAGATGGATATGATTCTATTATATTCAATCTAATGATTTAGTAAACAATGCAGTTAGCTGAATTAGCAATGCATTAAAAATAATGTTCAAGCAGAGGTTTCAGACAACTTAACCAGATTCTTGAAAATCCTAAAAGTACCCAAGAGTAAACTTAATTAAAGAAGAAAACAGCTGTAAAACAGGAGGAAGAACTTCAGGAGAAGACAGCTGCAAACATTGAAAAGAAAAGACTTCAAACAAAGAATCAGAATTAACTTTTTTTTCAAGAAAACATCACAGCAGCCAAAAAAGTCTATATAAATAGGTATACTTAACTTTTTTTTACTTATCAATGAGCTAGTTGCATGCATCTCATTATATCTAATTCAAGTACATAGAAAATAGCTTCAACAATTCCTTTAATTTTGAAAATCTCTGATTTCTCACGTCAGCTAAATGTGATTTGCACTGTTGAATATCATGTAGAATCAGTTCGAAATCGTTGAGAAATGAAATGAAGAAACTTCAACATCTCATCCAAGTTTTAAATTCCATGACAAAATAGCAAGTTAAGAGCTCAATAAAGAAAAACTGAAATTTAGCTGCAGCAAAACAGACCATACCTGAACTTGTAGCTCCCTAGCAGAAAAATCTAGTAAGCCACCTAGTAGCCTTCTTTTAAAAACAGGAAGTGACTCTTCTCGCCTTCAAGTATGAAAATTAAATTAAGACAAGATATTTTCTCAAAAGTTTCCAAAATAATTATATTGTCTGGAACTATATCAGAGCTGTTACTTTCAGCCAAAATAGATTCCTGAACTAAGAAACAAGACCTAAGATTCAATAAAAGGCAGCACACAGTAAACTCTCATAAATCAATTCACACATATTTATTTAGTAAAATCAATATTTTGTATATTTTTGTTGGAAGAGAAACCAAAAAAAATATGTGAAATCAAACATGTCTGAAATTGTTTAGACAATAAACCAATCCACAATATGAATGCACAGTCCTGTTATAATTCATATAAGCATCTCATTTATACTACCTGACTCGTTGTTCCCCTGTGCTAGATCCCCCAACAATGGACAACCACTCTGCACAATGAATAGTAGATTCCACATCCTGCCAAAGTGATAAGAGAAATATGATATATATGAACTAGAAGAGACAAACAGAGACCTATTATTATATAGTACAGAAGAATCCCTAGTCCCTAATTCAAAAAATATATTAAATAACCCACACAAGTAAATAATACCATGGAATAAAAAAGTCTTCAGAACACATTTTCATTTACCTGCTAAAAGGTTCAAATAATTATGCTAGACTGCTACCAGTCCCCCAACACTTGCATAACTAGTCATTTATAAGTTTCATGAAAAATAAATCTTGCGCACTTGACTACCTACACCACAACAATAGCAACAACCAAACCTTTATCCCACTAAGTGGGGTCGGCAATATGAATTCCTTCTACATATTAGACTTGATCCCCTATCATTTATATTTAAATGAATTTTATCCTATTCTATCGTTGTTCACTAAGTATTCTTTAATCTCCTTCGATTAATGTGCGTGTTTGTGATCGTCCCACATCATCTAATTAGGGCATTAATTGTTAGCATAAGTATATGTTTGTACCATTTTAAATGTTAAGTATTGATTTTTACAAATAAAAAGAAAATTAAAATTTTGAACTAAAATAAAACGAACCAAATCATTAAATACGGAAATAGGGTGTCGAGTTGAAGTCGGATTGGATTTGAATTAAATCCATCAGGTAGGCATAAAGATAAGGAATAAATGGGTTCAAACTAGGGTTGATTTGGCCAAACCATATTTTAAATGGCTAAACCAGTTCAATCGATTTAAAATGAATTGAGGAAAACTTCTTATTCCTTTCTCTCTTTTTCACTCCCTCCACACGCAAGCTATAGCCACACCACCTCCTCCTTTCCACGTGCCCTTCCCATCCTTTCCTTCTTATTCCCCTCTTCTTCCTCTCTTCCAGGATCTGCAGACCTAATTCCCATTTCTTTTCATTTTTCTTCCAACAGCAAAACTCCAGCTCTCTTCTTTTCCTCAATTCCAGCCATCCAACAACAGCAGCAAAAGCCGGTTCCAACCACCAAACAGAAGCTTCCTTCTTTTTTTTTTTCCTTCTCTTCACAGCAGCCACAGCAGCAACTGTCCTGCCATAAAGTGCTGCCATTTTTCAGCCATCTCTTAGCCAACCATCTTCTCATGTAACAGGCCAACGGCAGGAAGAACAAGCCACAGGAGTAGTTTTCCTTTTCTTCCAGCCCACAGCAGGAAGCCCCAACCTTTTTATTTTCTGCTTTTCCAGTTTTTGTCAGCAACAGAGCAACAACAGTTTTCATTTCTGTTCTTATTTCCAACAATAACAAGCAGTTTCTTTCCTTCTTCTTCTTCTCCAGCAACTCAACAGCAGCAATCTTGTACTTCTATCTTTTCTTCTTCGATTCCACCCAAGAGCAACAGAAGAGTGTCTCTAATCAATGAAACACCTTCATTGTCTTGTCGGTCAACTAAAAGCTGCAAAGTATATATTCTATTTTATTTTATTTCATTGGACTTCTGTTTAGGTTGGATTGTTTAATTTAGAATAGGAAAATAAAATCGTTGTTCCATAATAATGGGTGTCATATAGGAATTGGGAATATATCGAGAAAGCTAGATCAAGATTAGCTTCATCAACTTCGATTTTTAGTTAATTTTTGTGTTATTATCATTATTAGATGTTATTTCAAATCTTTTTAGTTATTTTCATATGGTACTTGTAGATACAGTTGGAGTGAAGCATGGTGATTTGCCAACACTCAAAGATTTTTGTTGTACATAGAGGTGGCTATATCTATCCTTTGACTTCTTCATATTTCCTTGTGGATGAATAAATAAATGAATGGATTATTTATGTTTGTACAATTAAAATTGGAAAGGGGATTAAAATAATCATATATGAAGAGAGACAGCGATATGAAGAGAGAGCTTCTTCTATTCCATGAGAAACAATGGCTTCCACATGCGAAAATGACTTCTATGGGCAATAACCAATTCCACAAACAATTAGGAGCACAAGGGCTAGAGTTTTAACAATAAAATAAGTTGATTCCTACAACCCTCTCTCCTTTCCTCCTACTTGAGATCTCATCTTCTCTTTTTCCTCCTCCCTAATTTCTTACTCCTCAATGTAGCTGACATTAAATGTAAGCATACCTGTGTGGCCCCAAAACTAAATCATTCCGGCCAGAGGATAAAAGTCCAGCTTGAAATGATATCACAAACCTTGGTCCAACTTGAAACCATAAAACAGATTTTTTGTGATATCAAGGAAGAGAAACTTTTGTCCTTTAATTATGCTTACCTTAAAATAAGAAGGAAAAGAAAATTTATTTGCCTAATGCCAACTTTTTAAGGTTTAATACATCTACCTTGGTCTAACCTGAGACCATAAAACACATTTCTTGTGATATCAAGGAAGAGGAACTTTTATCCTTTAGTTATGCATACCTTAAAATAAGAAGGAAAAGAACAGATAATTGCCTAATGCCAACTTTTTAAGGTTTAATACATCTAGTACAAACTTATTAAGTTTTAACACATCTAGCAAGAATTTTCATTTTCAAAAAGTTTAAGCATGTACTTCGAATTTCATGCACAGTTTCAGTTTAACACTGTAACATATTTTTAGGTGAGTCATACACATGTCATATGTAGATTCAATAAATTTAAATATAATTTGCTATGAAGTTTCATAATTTATCACAAATATAAGAATATTTTTTACTTTAAAAAAGGTACGGTAGAAAAGGAAATAATATATTCAATCACTATAGGAATATTTGATTGATATTTTATTCCTTATGGTGTATCTACTAATTATGGCTAGGATTGTGAATACAAATGGAAATAAACTTTGTATATATAGTGTATGGTTGTACTATGTTAATGAGAATAAAAAAAGTATTCTTACACCACATATATGGCTGCATATATCGTTCGTGTTTATCTTCATGGTATCAGAGCCTAGGCTTCTGCATACCCGCTACAAATTAAATGGAAAAAAGAGGTAGCATATCCAAATCGAACGAGGACCAAAGTACAATGTTTTCAGGCGAGAGTGATGGTGTGAAAGGTGCTATAACACCAAACATATCTCCTACGAATATTGCTAGATTCAAAAACCCCCTGAATTCAATTAACCATCCACAAATTGAATGGCAAAAATTACTTAGAGTGTGCTCAGTCAATCAAGCTTGTAATCTACAGAAAAGGGTGTTTGGATTACCTAACGGGAGAAATCGTTGAGCCTGACAAAGATAATCCAAAGTGGAAAGGCTAGAAATCTGAAAACTCCATGGTAATTGCGTGGCTTGTGAACTCAATGAAACCATCAATTGGAAGGGCATATTTATTCCTACCCACTGCAAAAGAGGTATGGGAGGCTATTCGTGAAACTTACTCCGATTTGGAGAACTCATCCTAGATATTTGATTCGAAGACTCGACTCTGGCAGTCTAGACAAGGAGAAAAAACTGTCATAGAGTACTACAATGAAATGAAAGAGTTGTGGCAAGAGCTGGACTTGTGCTATGATGATAAATGGGAGTGCAAAAAAGATAGCATGAAGTATCACAAGCGTATGGAAAGTGACCGAGTTTATGTGTTTTTAGCGGGGCTTAACCATGCATTGGATGAAGTTAGGGGAAGAATTCTGAGCAGAAATCTTTTGCCATCATTAATTGAAGTGTTCGCTGAAGTAAGGAGGGAAGAAGGCAGAAGGAAAATCATGTTGAGTGAGAAGGAACCACCTGTTCTAGAAACCTCAGCCCTGTTAAGCAAAAATGTTTCTATTGCACCTCTAAACCGACAGCCAAGGAAAGCAGAAATTGTGTGTGAACATTGTAAAAAGCCCTGGCATACTGCAGAAACATGTTAGGACTTACACGACATGCCACCTAACTAGAAACCAAAATCTTTCAAATAAAAAGGCAGTGGAGGTTCAAGGGCTTATCAATCTAGACTGGAAGAACAAAACAATGCTGAAAAATCCTCAGGGACAACCTCTTTCAGTAAGGAGCAAATAGAACAACTGTATAAGCTTTTTCAATCCACACCTTTTTCACAATCTACTCCATCATCTTGTTCAATAGCACAGAAAGGTACTTACTTGCAATCTGCTATTTTCAATGCTTCAACCATATCTATATGTCCTTGGATAATAGATTCAGGTGCCACTGATCACACGATCAAATCCTCCAAGTTGTTCCATTCTTATATCCTTAGTGATGGAAATCAAAAAATTAAAATAGCCGATGGTTCATTATCTGGTATTGCTGGAAAAGGGTCTATTATCATCTCTCAAACCTTGACTTTCCAAAATGTTTTACATGTTCCTAATCTTTCTTGCAATTTGATTTCTATTAGCAAATTAACTCGTGATTTAAAGTGTTTAGTTAAGTTTTACTCAAATTCTTGTGTACTTCAGGATTTGGACACGGGGAGGACGATTGGCAGTGTTAAGGAGCATGGAGGCCTTTATTACTTTGAGGAAGGAAGTCACTTATGTAGACAAGCCCGGCAATCCAGTATCATATCAAACTCTAGTTCTTGTAGCAATGATATAATTACGTGCATCGTAGATTAGGACACCCGAATTTTTATTATTTGAAGCATTTGTTTCCGAAGTTATTTGACAATACAAACCTTTCTGATTTTCAATGTGATATTTGTCGGTTTACAAAGCATCATAGTGCATCTTTTCCTTTTCATCCATATCAATCATCGAAACCTTTTGCCCTTATTCATAGTGATGTGTGGAGACCATTCGAAACAGCAAAAAAAAAAAACGATGGTTTATCACTTTTATTGATGATCACACATGCTTAAATTAGGTGTATTTACTTGTTGATAAACCAAAAGCTAGACAAGTTCTTAAAAATTTCTTCACGATGATTGAAACACAATTTCATGAGAAAATTCGAGTGTTCAAAAGTGATAACCGGACAGAATATTTTAATAAAATTCTAGGTCAATTTTTTTAACAACAGGGTATAATTCATCACAATAGTTGCACACAAACACCACAACAGAATGGGGTAGCCGAAAGGAAGAATAGGCACCTCCTAGAAGTAGTTAGGTCACTCATGTTCACTACCAATGTACCTAAATATTTATGGGGGAAGCTATTCTCACTGCTTCATATTTGATTAATAGAATGCCTTCAAGAGTGTTGAACTTCGAATCACCATTAACTATTTTTAAAAATTATTTTCCAATGTCTCACTTATATTCTGATTTACCTCTCAAAGTGTTTGGTTGTGTAACCTTTGTCCAATGTGCTTCATCATAATCGTGATAAACTAGACTCTCGTGTTGTCGTATTTCTAGAATATTCTCCTACCCAAAAGAGATATAAATGTTTTGAATTCCATTCCAAAACCATTTTTGTGTCTATGGATGTCATATTCTTTGAATCTAAAAATTTTTTCAACACTCCTCTTCAAGGGGAGAGTAAGTTGGAAGACTCGTTGTTTAATTTAGAATCAAAGAATGTAGGAGGAAATTTAAGTTCTGAATTTAGTATCAAAATTGATACACCCCATGTAGTGTTAGGCCAGAATCTTGATACTCAGGCATGAGTTGATGATGATGAGTGGCTTGGGCAAGTTTCCAAAAGGAGATAACCCCAAAGTAAGAACTCCAAAACTCCAAACAACCAAACGTCTCTTAACCGGAAGTCCAGGCTCATTTGAATCTAAATCCAGGTATTGTACCCGACTCCTCTATGTCATTAGAACTTCCTATTGCACTTAGGAAAGGTGTTAGAACTTGCACTCAACACCCACTCTCAAATCATGAGTCTTACAAAAATTTATCTACATCCTATTCAAGTTTTATCACTCAGTTACAAAGTGTGGATCTTCCTAAAACTATACAGGAGGCTCTAAGTGTTCCAGAATGGAAGAAAGCTATCTTTCAGGACATGAATGCACTTAACAAAAGTGGAACATGGGAAATAATGCCTGACTTGTGAAACTTAATTGAGATGGATCGTTGGAACGTCATAGAGCAAGACTTGTAGCTAAGGGTTTTACACAAACACCTGAAATTGACTACTGGGAGACCTTTGCGCCAGTCACAAAACTGTCAAACTACTACTTTCCTTAGCTGCAACTCTTGATTGGACCCTATATTAGATGGATGTAAAAAATGCATTCGTGAATGGAGAACTAGAGAAAGAAGTGTTCATGGATTCACCTCGAGGATTCGAAAACCATTTTGGGGGGAAAATCTACTGATTAAAGAAGTCTTTGTATGGATTAAAACAGTCACAACGAGGCAAGGTTATAGTCAAGGTCAATTCGACCACACAATGTCTGTGAAGCATAGAAGGTAAGATGGCAATCTTTATTGTGTATGTTGATGACATAATGTTCGTGCAAGATGCATCAATGATTGAACCTAGCTTTTGATAATGGCAAAGGGTTCAAAATTAAAGGTTATTATTGATCTAACGAGCTGAATTAAATGTGCAAAAAGTCCTAAGTGATCTTAGGGAGGTGGAAAACCCTAGGGGAGGTAACTGTAGGTTGTGGAAAATCCTAGCTGCGGTTAGACAACGAAGTGCTAGTCCGAGGGACTGGGTGAAAAGACTTGGAAGGTCGAGGGCATCAACAGAAAATCCTACGGGTCGGGGATCGGACGTAGGTGGAAGTCCTGGAGGTTGCGAACACCAGGCGAGAAATCCTAGGGTCGAGGACCCCTAGGTGGAAGTCCTGAAGTTTCGAATTCTGAGCAAAAGTCCAAACGGCCTGTAGGATCAGTTTGACAACAGGTAATCTCTCCTAAGAGGAGTAGGTGAGAACGCGTTCCCCGTTAAGGGAACAGTAGGCATCGGTCCGACCTAGGATTTCGATTGAAATCCAAAAGTAAGGATCAAGTAGTCCCGAGACTGTCAAAATTAATTTATTAATCATATGATACTTGTGCTAACTTGGTTTAACAGGGTATATTTGGATTTGTAATAATATGTTTTGCATGGAAGAGAACCATACGTATCTCTAGCATTGTCGCTTGGGCCACATAAATGAGAATCGCATAACACAACTCCATAAGCATGAACTTTTAGACTCATTTGATTTTGAATCATATGAGGTATGTGAATCTTGTCTTCAAGGTAAGATGACAAAGACTTCATTTATTAGACACAACGAAAGATCTTTACAACTATATATGTGGCCCTTTCAAAATAGCAACTAGAGGAGGTTATCATTACTTCATTACTTTTATTGATGATTTGAGTAGATACGGCTATGTGTATCTAATAAAACACAAGTCAGAATCCTTTGAAAAGTTCAAAGAATTCAAGAATGAAGTACAAAACTAACTTGGTAAGCATATTAAGATGCTTCGATCAAATTGAGGTGGCGAATACCTTAGCTAAGAATTTTATGACCATCTTGTTGAGTTAGGGATCATATCTCAACTCACTCCTCTTGGAATACCAAAGTAGAAGGGTGTATCAGAGAGGAGAAATCATATCTTATTAGATATGGTATATAGTCTATGATGAGTCATACAAATCTTCCTACTTCCTTCTGGGATATGCTCTAGAGACGGCTTTCACACTTAATCGTGTTCCATCTAAAGCCATCATAAAGATACCATATACGATATGGACTAGAAAGAACCCCAAGATGTCTTTTATGAAGATTTAAGGTTGTGAAGCTTATGATCGAAATTATGTCTCAGAGAAACTAGGACCTAAATCTGATAAGTGTCATTTTATAGGATATCCCAATGAAACAAAGGGATATTACTTTTATAGTCCCACACAAGGCAAAGTGTCTATTGTCATATATGGAGTTTTTCTAGAAAGAGAGTATTTCAAGAAGAACTAGTAGGAGTAAAGTCGATCTTGAAGAAGTTCAAGATGTTGGTGCTGTAGGGATACGGCAAGTAAAAACAAAAATTTTGCGGGCGATTACTTCGCACAACCGCAGCGGAAAAAGTATCCCGACTCGAGGATCCATGTGAAATTTTATTCGTCTAACTAAAATTATCTAAACTACTTTAGATCTACATGATTAGTGTTTACCT
>JBBPFP010000010.1:3090218-3101225 GCA_037974795.1 Kaempferia galanga
TACAACACATATAGTAGTTGACAGGCATTTCATCAAAGAAAAGCTCGAAGGAGGAATAATCTGTATGCCCTTTGTTACATCTGACCAACAGATTGTCGATGCCTTAACAAAGAGTCATTTCAGACCCAAGTTCGAAGATTTCATTAGCAAGTTGGGCATGATAGATATCTTTGCTCCAACTTGAGGGGGAGTGCAGAAAAGGAAATAATATATTCAATCACTATAAGAATATTTGATTGATATTTTATTCCTTATGGTGTCTACTAATTATGGCTAGGATTGTGAATACAAATGGAAATAAACTTTGTATAAAAAAAAGTATTCTTACACCACATATATGGCTGCCAATATCATTCTTCAAGTACCATGCAATGTTAAATCAAAAATGTACTACATTTGTTACAAAATTGAACAAACATACATAAATTTGTTAAAAAATCGAAGTTAATGTCCAATTCATTAAGAACCTAAAAATTCATGCTAGATTAGCAATTATACATCATAGTACTTGGGTACAATTACGAGAAAGCATACCTTCCACCCGTCCTTTCTGCGCATTGAGTGCTCCAACATGATTATTAGGAAGTTATGAATGAGGTCTTCTATCTCAATAATGCTGACACCATCTGAGTCTTTATTCAAACCCATCTGGAAAAGATAGCAAACTCAAGTCACTAAAGTATATTACAATCTTAGGCACAATATCAGAAGCAGTAGCATTTATGCATCTTAAGAATAGAGAATTTTCTGCACATGGGCAAATATTGAAAGATTCAAACATGTCTGAGTTACCTCAAAATTTGATATTAGAACTTCCAATAACCACTCAGGCCATTCAGGCATGCTAGTCATACTAATTCTATTTTCTGAATTACTGCAAGCCAGAAACAGCAGATCCTGAAACCACATGTAATAAGAATCTCATATCAATGATGCATTAGAAATAGGAGAACATGCACAAGGAAACATAGAGACCTATATATAAATCTGTTGACAGTGATAAAAAACATATATCTATTAATAAGTTGCTACTGCTTTTCTTATGGTGTACTTATGGCACACTATATCTATCCTCTATATAAGGAGACCTATAGTAGATGAACCAAGCTAGGTCTAAAGTTCATTCTACATCAGGATATCAATCTGCAACCATTTTGATATAGTTTTGGTACTTCAGTGTCAAAAACTCAGCATGTTTTGCCACACACTACAGCATATTACGATATTTCTAGAATTTATTAAGCCAACATTAATTAATATTACTTGAGTGATATAAGCAATAAGTTCATGCCATGGTTATCAAAATTGACATCTGATGCCCAAAACTTAGATATCAGCCATTCAGATCGACATGATCAGTAGAATTGGAACTGGTGAAAAGAATTAGAAAAATGAAAGAAATTGAGAAAAATAAAATAAGCTTGTCAAAGTTATGAAAAATAAAGAAAAATATTAAAAAAATAAATTTAAAAAAAAAAGGAAATGCATATTGTGTTTCATTAAATATTGGCGTAAGAAGTGTAAAAAACATTCTAAGTAGTTTTCATTCTTATAAATGGGTGTAATCTAGCGCTGTTATGGTAAGCAAACTTGTACTTGAAACAATAAATAAGATTCTTCCGGATTGTAGTTAGAATTATTTTTACTTCCTTTCACTTCTAATTGTAAATCTGAAAGGAGAGTATTGATGTAATTATCAATAAAAACATTTATGATCATTTTCTTTTTTATAATTATTAACAAAAAAAATTGCTAGGGAAAATTTTTCCATCCTAACCCTAAGTGGTCCCACTATCCATGTATATGCATATAAGTATTGTTAAGAAATAGGGAACAACACAAATAGACGCTTCCACATCACATATTTACACGAGCACATAAGCACATGACTTTCAATGAGCTCATAAGCCTCCCCTAAAGCTAGTTGGAATATATTATAGAAATCAAGCTTACTGTAATTATTTAACTCTAAGCTCTTATAGTGATTTGGTCAATCAATGTGTCAACTACCAAGAACTGAAAAAAAAAGCAAGATCTTATTAGATGGTCCTATTTTCTTAATAAAATGGCAATTAATTTCTATATGTTTTCTTCTCTCATGTATGGAATTTGAGATTATACTCATTGTAGTTTAATTTTCACAGTAGAGCTTTATTGTCACTACAAGGGTCTATCCTAGCTCAGCCATCAAATGCTTCATCCAAATGAGATGGCATGTTGCTAAGGCAACAACCATGTAGTCTGCCTCTACATTCAATCCTGTTAGCATTATCTGCTTCTTACTTGTCAAGAAAATAAGATCTCCTCCTATGAGGACACAATAATCATATGTAAATCATCTATCTATAGAAGAATCTATCCCAATCTGTATCAGAGTAGACTAAATTCTGAATATGATCTCAATCACAAAATAAAACACTTTTCCCTAGAGCACTTTAGGTGACGTAGGATCCTTGTAGTTACTACCCAATAATCACACTAAGAGAAGATGAGATCTTCATAACTGTGACATCCTTTAGTTCTTTTTACAAAACTTGTATTTCTAATGTATTTTGACTCCTTTATATCGAGCACACAAGCGGAAAATAAGAGTTGCATAGATGAGGATGTTAAAGTTAATGTGCGAATATACAAGTATGGACAAAAATGAGAACATTAGATACAATTAGAATTACACCTATTTAGGGAAAACTCCAAAAAATATACATTTAATATGGTATAGATATATACTTAGGTGACCAACGAAGGCCTCAGTTATGCATTATGAGATCATGACAAATATGAATATTAACCAAAAAAGACTTGATTAGTAAAGACAAAATAGGATAAAATTCATATGATAATATAGTAGGGGATCAAGGCAAATAGCATACAAGGATCTATATAACCAGCCCTAGTTAATGAGATAAAGGCTTGATTGTTGTTCTTGTTGTATGTTGATTCCCTTGTCCTACTACTTATTGCAGTGATAACCCTTACTCGGGGACCCTCCGGGAATGCCCCGTGCGATCTGGAATAAAGGTAAATCACAGAGGGGATTTACTGCACAGTGGCCCTTTACGATGCATTTCGCACACACTAGAAATCGACCCTCATGCAGCAACACCACATGCAAATACTAACTCTGCCAGCCCGTGGGGCAACCCTATCCTACTACTAATCTCATATTAGGATGCATATGTAATGGTTTACGCCCTAGCATATGAGTACATCAAGAGCATATTTGTCTTGTAAAATATAGTTATCTTAGTTTAAACAAGCAACCTCTATACCAAAAGAAATATTTAAAATCACAAGTCTTTAGTCCAAAAATATTGTTGAAAACACCGATGCAATTCAATTCTCTATGTGATGATACTATTATTGACTGATGTAGATAATAAGAAAAGCACACATTTCTTAATAAGAGATGATATGTAAGTAGGGATAGCAATTTGCCCCAATCCAATTAAAAACCAACTCAGCAAGATTAAAGTTGCCTTACATCGTAACATAAACGAGGTAAAGATGAGGAAAAAAAATGGCATATAAAGGGAAAGTATGGGGTAGAATTGTTTTGCCTTGTCGTACTTACCCAACTCCAAACTAGCCTCAACAATGTAGTTTATTTTATGGTTTATTATTTGTCTTGACCCAACCCAAAAGCAAAGGACTAATCGGAATGTAGAAGAATTTTTCTACCTCATCACTACATGGGCTTGCCCTACTTCCTAACCGGAAGGAATTAAAGAAAATTTGTCATGTCCCACCCTATTGTCATCCCTAGGTATAAGACAAAGTGATCAATAACACTTATAGTCATGTTATACATAATAAGAGTTAAGCTAAATCATGGTATACAATATCGGACGTGTCAGTTAGTACCGACAAAATTTACGATTCCGCTCGTCGACTAGTGGGGCATAGGTTTGGGCCTCATGGCAACCTCACTATATGATTCTTTTTTTCCCATCTTTCATTTTTAGGGTAGACAAAAAAACCTCGTTAATTTTTCAAGATAATTTTTCCCCTCCATCCATCCACAAGAAAAATATGAAAAACAAAAAGCTTTTAAAGGGTGGTTAATTTTTTCCCCCTCAATTTAATTCATAAGGTAATCAAAGAAAAAAAAACACATATAGGATGAAACAAATTCTTAGAAAAAATAAAACAATAAATATAATATAATTTCAAACCATAAAAAATATACTATTATGAATTAAATTATATATATATTTGATTTAATTTATATAAATTCTTATGAGTTTGGTTATTAGGGTTGCGCCAAATTAATATGAAGTCATTTAGGGCTCCAATTAGCTTTATTGAAGGAAAAAGGATCCATCAAGGAGGAATTAGGAAGGAATAAGATACACCAAACTCAAATTGATCTGGTTTTGACTAAATTTGGGTATTGTTTTGGCATAACCAAGCGCACCATGATGTTCTGGTTCACTTTAGTGGGTGTTAAGGTTTTGTTGGGTTTCTCTGATCTAACCCAGTGAGCTCCCTCTTCCTCATTCTCAATCTCGTGATTTCTTCTCTTGATCATGAAATTAAACTCTCTCCTTCACATGATGAGACTGACCTCTATTAAAAGTGATCATCTCTTCCGATGAAAATTCAGATTTTAAGTTATGATATACATGAAGAAGTAAAACTAGAAATGAAGTAGGTATTGTTATAGATAATTCATTAAAGGATGAAATTGTATGAGTAATTAGAAAGTGGATAGGATTATAGCTCTCAAGCTAATAGTGGCGAAAGAAACTATTAACTTAATTAACATATATACACCTCAAGTAGGATTAGATGAAAGCATCAAATCTAAGTTTTAGGGCGACCTACATGAGGTTTTACAAAACATTTAATAGGAGGTGATATAAATGGGAAAAAATGAGAAATATGATATGGTATATGGGGGCTATGGGTTTAGAACAAAAATAAAGAAGGAAAAACTATATTTGATTTTACAATAGCATATGCCCTTATACTAGCTAATACATTTTTTAAGAAAAGGGAAGAACACTTGGTCACGTTTAAAAGTAAGAATAACAAATCGCAAATAAATTTTATTATAGTGGATAAAAAGATTTGTAAAGTCATCTATGGAGAAAACTTAACTGCCCAACATAGGTTAGTAATATTGAATACACGCCTCAAGTTTAAATCAATAGACGAAAAATATGCATGACTCGTAAAATTAAAGAGTGGAATTTAAAGGATGTGAAGCAAAATATATTTAAGAAAAGGATAGGAGTTCAAGCATTAGGAGAAATATAAGATGACTACGACATGGGATAAAATGGTAGTCAAAAGTATACTTAGTGAGTCAAAAGGACATGCACCACTAAATAAAGAATTTTGGTGGTGAAATGAGAAAGTACAGAAGAAAAATAAAGGAAAAACGAACCGCCTATAAGATATTATACACTTGTAAGACAAGGAAAACTTTAAAGAGATTATAGTGACCAAAAAAACAATTTAGATTTATGCATGTAAAGTCGGCAAGAGAAACTATACATCTTCTCAGACAACTAATTGAAAAGTATTGGGGACAAAATCAACATTTACACATTATATTCATTGACCTAGAAAAAGTTTATGACAGCTCCCATGCGAAATTATATGGAAAAATCTAGAAAAGAGAGGTGTTAGCGTAATATATATTGAACTTAAGAATATGTACGAGGATGTAATAACAAGAGTTAAGACTTCAAGCGAATTAACAAGTGTTTCCGTAAAGATGTGATTATATCAAAAATCAACTCTATATCCGTAACTTTTTACACTAATCATGGACGAACTCACTCAACACATCCAAGATACGGTATCGTAGTGCATATTGTTATATTGTTTTATTAGATGACACATGAAGAAGTAAATGTTAAACTCAAATCTTAACGGGACACACTAAAAGTGAATGGTTTTAGGTTTAGTAAAGGCAATATATAAGTTTAGCAATATTAGATATAATAAAATAATTATAAGATAGGAGATAACGAGTTGTAAAACCATGGAGCATAAATATAATACAATTTCTAACTTTTCACTCAAAATCATAATAGCTCGAGCCTTCAGACCAATGATGCTTACTAAGGCATCATGTATCATGTGACTCCATGGATATTATGGTACACATTGAAGGTTGAGATAGTCAATGCCCAACTAAAGCATCGTGTGACTTCAAGGATATAATGAAAACCATGGTGATTAGAGTTTCTTATACTTAACTAGGAATAATTTGACTTCAAGGATATTAGAAGAACCATGGTGATTAAGGATTCTCACGCCTAAACAGGAATAATTTGATTTCAAGGTTACAAGGCGTGTGGAGGTTAGGGTATTTCTGAATATCCAACATGTCATTAAATGAAGTTAGAGATGTAGGCTGTAATGATTACATGTTACAGAGTTTTGCCAAGGTGGCCTTTAGGCTGATTAAGATGACCTGCCCAATGATAGAGAGTTTTATACTATGACCTTTTTCATTTATTCATTCTTATTCTTTGTTATCTAATGTGAGGACCTCCTATTAGAGTTATTGATAATCCTTAGCTTGTTATCGTTATCATCCCCTGATTGGCCATAAGTCCTTAGGAAAACTACTATTGTTGTTGCTTTGAGGAATTACTATTGAGCTTAAAGTTTTGCACAACATTTCTGCTTCTCATTGTTTTTCTGCTGGCTTTTTATTTTATACATAATTATGAGAGATGCTTCATTGTAGATGCTGATACATTTTACCATTCTCATATAGTATTATTATTGTTATTCGGCTTGTGCAATAATTATTTATGTATGTGGATGATGTTCATGCTGTGTGCGTTGCAAAGTGTTTCCAGGGAATAGTCAAATAGCCTGAACGAGGACGTCTCAATAAATGGAAGAGCTCAGTAGGAGTGTGAAGAAAAGCATTTTTTTTCATATGGCATGTAGATTAAATGACAAACAGTGTAAGTTCACAGGAAACTCTACATATGTAATATATATCTACTGCACTAAGTATAAGAATATTCATACTAAAAAATTGACCAAGTTTGAGCAATCATAATTAAAGAATAGACCAATATTTGTTAAGACAAGACAAAAAAAATAACAATAAGAGGAACCTAAGGATGATGTTATAGTCGGTGGTAATAAAAACTAAAATAATAGAACAAGTATATAAAAGAAATCATACTAAGTAAATATGTCAAGCAAAAAGTGCGTCTTAGATGCAACCAATAATATAAAATGAAATAACAATTCAAATTTTTTAGTGCACTACCTGAATCGCTCGAACTTGGAATGCTCTTGATGCATATGGAAGTGATCTAAGAAGAATCAACAAAAGTTGCATATGCTCAAAGTGATGACCATAATCATATAAATTAAGCCCATCCTCAGCAGTAGAAACATTTATCTAGATGGAAAACAAATACTTTGGTTCAGTAAATGATGTCAAAGAAAAAAAAAAACACTGCAACCAAACTAATTTCTAGAATGTATCAAAAGAAACCTCTAGCAATTGGCAGTTACTTGATGAAGGGCGGATGTCTATTCAGTTATTCTTAAACCTTCGAAATTTTCCATAGATCACAAACTAGGGAAGCAGGAAGGAACCAAGAACTGGTTGCAGTAATATATAAATCTTGGTTTGTAATGGCTCAGATGATGCATTATACATAAAAGAAGTAGACTTATGAGAAACACAATCACAGTATTTCACCAAACAATCCTTGCAGTAAACAATCAGTATACCTGAAATTTTAAATGAACTTCCATGCAATAGTTTTCTATTTTTGATTTATGTGCATCAATTTAAAACCAATCTAGATAAAATCAATAGATATTTAGCAATGCATACTAGAAATGACATTGCAGTTTGTCTTTCATTTTTCAATCCCAATTAGCTTTACTGGTGAATAGATCAAGGCAGCATAAAGATTTCAAAAGAACATAGGTAGATAGCATGAGGTCAGGTGGCCACAATGTGATCATAGAGTGGTGTATATGCAGTCCTCTCATTTGAAAAAAAATAAAAGATAAATAAAGCATTTATATATACGAGAACTATAAATTAGATACTAAACAATCCATAAACATTAATTTTGCATATTCTCTTATAATGAAGAAAGTGAAATTGTGAAAATATGCATCGATGTGAAAATCAATAACCAATATGAAAAGCAAGAAATTTTTTAAGTCTATCTCAAGCCTCTCCAAGTGTGATCTCGCTGTAAACCAGCCTATCAATTCACCTGTCTCACATTTTGGAGACATGGTCATCCCTTATTACTTTATTAATTATTTAGATCTGAATCGAACATTAACTAAATCATTCATCCCCAATCAATTTGTCATCTTTTAGTTTTTTTTTTTTTTTTATTTGTCATCTTTTAGTTGATTCCTTAGCATGTAGCCATTTCATACTACGTTAAATATATTAATTTGGCTTGAAGCAATTAGACTAGTTTGTCTTAACTTGTTAGATAAGCCAGTTGAAACTTCAGGTAATATGTAACCATATATTATCCAATCTGATGGCATTACATTCCACTGCAAAACTATGACATGTGAAGCCCTGCATTTCATTATGCAATCTCATAGCTTGTTGACAACCATTGCGCTAGGGCAAAATGCCCCCCGTGATTTACTTATCTGTATCTTGCCATGAGACCAACGATACTGGCCTGCTTAGGGTGAGAGATATAACCCTTTGCTCCAAAGCATAGATTGTTGACAAACATTGTGGTCATACTAGTAGAACCAATATGATAAATTGGTTGTAGTCAAGGTTCATAATCTCATTATATACAAGAAATTCGGACTTTGTAAGAACAAGATAATAACATGCCATTTCAACGAACATCAGTCACTCCTATGACAAGGAGAAAGAAAAGGAGGAAGCAGAGGCGTAGGAGATTTACTTGGTGGTGTTCGCCAGCACTAGAACAACAAAAATGAAACCTTAGCATCTCCCTTTGTCGCCTCACATTACAGTGATTCAACCCGAAAGAAAAATTAGGGCTTCGATTAATGCTAATAGATGAATCATTATCGTGTTCCATCGTGATTCTTTGTCATAATTCTTCCACATGATTCTTCCAGATTGTTGTCTTGGTGTTGTTGCAGAGAAGTGCCTCGAGTATCGCAACAAGTGGAGGAGATTGTGAGAAGGTTATGGTGTCGATGTCAGCATTATTCTGCATCTTAGCATAGAACAACAACAATAACGAAGTCTTTTATCCTATTACGTGATGTCGGTCATATGGATCCTCATACACAATTGGGCTCGATCCCTTATTATATCATCTTTTATATTTAAATGAATTTTATCATATTTTATCATAGCTAAACAAAAGGGGAGTCTTCGCCCGTGTGATCTTGTGGTCACGGGTTCTAGTCACGAAAACATCCTCTTGCAATGTAGGAGATCCCGCATTGGTGGAAGCTTTATGCACCCGACTACACTTAACCAAGTGTTTTTTTAATTTCCCCCTTCCTCTATTAATATGTGTATTGGTCATAGTCTCATATCATTTAATTAGAGCATTTATAGACGTTTAATTACATGTCCATACTATCTTAAATGTGTATATCAAATTTTTTCCTCAATAGGCGCAGCCTTGACTATCTCTCGAATGCTCTCGTTTCTTATAATATCTATCCTCATATGTTCGTACATCCACCTTAATATCCTCATCTCTGCAACTCTTCTTTTGCTCATTTATTTGTTTCATAACATTCAACTTCATATAACATAACAAAGTCTTAAAAGTACCTTACGATCACAAAACACATCTAACATCATAATCTATTTCAACCATCCTATGTAAACATTTCTATTAACCTCTTCAACTTTTTACAAAAACATTCATAGATACTAAAACTCTCTGTTACAAGCAATTCATCATCTCCTACTTAACATTTGTCTTGCTATATTTAATAATACTAAACTTAAATTTTATATATTTTATTTTTACTATACTAAGATTAAACTTTTACTTCTAATATTTCCCACCAAAATTTGAGCTTAATATTTACTCTCATCAACCAAAACAATATGATCTACAAACAATATGCACCATATCAATGTGTTTTGAATATACTAGTGAGTTCATTGATGACTAGTATAAAAAGGTATGGACTTAGAGCTTGGGCATCTTAATGTAAAAGTGGAATAAAAAAATTTGAATCATGCTGAGCAACCCAACCTAAGATTTAATCCTTAATTATAACCAATGTGGTACTAATAATACCATATCTTGTTGGAATATGGCAGCTACCAATGCCATAAAAATATAAGACCCATGATAGTAGGAAAAATATATGTTATGCAACACAAAATAGAGGAGGATGAGAAAAGAGTGAAGATAGTGATGGTGAAAGAAATGAAGGCGATTCAATTGTGAAGATTGAGGTGTTACTACTATACACAATAGTGGAAAGGATAATTGATGCAGCAACAATAACAACCAAGCCTTATCCCACTAGGTAGCGTCGGCTATATGGAACCTTCAACGTCATTGGGCTCTATCCTCTACTATATTATCATCTATACTTAAAAAAATTATGTTATTTTATTGTTGTTAACACGTCTTTTTTTATCTTCCTCATTTGATGTGTCTATTCACATAGTTTAACTAGAGCATTTATTTGTTGTCTAAGTACGTGTCTATATCATCTTAAACATGTCTGAGCTTTCCCTCAATAGATTCATTTCTGATTCTCTCTAATACTTTTATTTCTTATTCTGTTCATCCTCGTATGTCCACACATTCACCTTAATATCCTCACCTCTATAACTCTCATCTTCTGATTATGTGCTCGAGTCATAACCCAACATTCAGCGTCATATAACATAGCAGGTCTAACCGACGTTTTGTAGAACTTCCCTTTAAGTTTTGAAGATACTTTAAGATCACATCAAACACCATATGCCCTTCTCTATTTCGACCATCCTACTTGTATTCTATGTAAGACATCTCTCTCAATCCCTCCGTCGTTTTGTAAAAATAATCTTAAACACTTAAAGCTCTCACT
>JBBPFP010000010.1:3162465-3173745 GCA_037974795.1 Kaempferia galanga
AATATCAATGTGTAAAAAATGTTTAGGGTGGAACTAAGGGTAATATAGTCAATGTTAAAATAAGTCATATACTAAAATCTCCAAACAAACAAGTTTTTATTACATTACTTATATTTGAACCAAACAACATTAGGTTATATTTGATTCCAAAACCTTGGTTATGTGATTACCTGGTAATCAGATAACCTAAGGTTATATTATATAACCTGAACCAAACGCACCCTAAGGATGAGTGAAATCGTCTTTTGCCACCCGTGAATTAACCTGGCTCTAACTATTTCCCCCTTGAAGATAAGGTCCTCCGTATTCGTGTCCAATTTTATTTTTAACGGCTCAGGTTCCATCGCCGTTTGATCTCTCCTGCTCAATCTCCTCTTCTCCGGAGTTCTCAGCGGCCGAGAACTCGCCGCTACTTCTCTCCTAGCGATCTAAGACCCGAGACCTCGCGGTCCTCGCCTCCCCTTTTCTCTCCCACTCCCAGCGGCCTCGCTTCCCACCACGGGCGTCTCCCTTCGCCAACCCTCACCTCTCGCTCTCTCACGCTTTCTCTACTTCCCGTCGTTCCTTGTCTGTCTCGCCCTTTTTTTTCTCGGCGGCTCTTATCTGACCCCAAAACCTCGTCTTGCATCTCCTTAGTGCTTGTCAGTAAGAACTTAATTTTCTGTCATTTCCTTTCTCTGATCCAGTTATTTTTCTTGATGTTTTGGTGCTCTCATGATCATTAATTCTGGATTTTGGAAATGTAGATAGATGATCTCGAGTTTATTCAATTCTAGGTTTCTATTACCTATACATGATTCTATATTCATTCGAAAGTACTGGTTTGGTTCTGACCGTATCCTTGTGCTATTTTAAGTAGGATTTGGTTTTGTTACATTGCTAGAAATTTTTTGCAACCGTGGACTTAATTTTTGCTATGTTATTAGATCCATAGCATCTGGGCATGATCCAGTTATTAGTGAATGAACACAGATTTTATTTTCAAGTGTTATTTATGTTTTACTACTAGAAATATTTATGTTTCCTAAATCAACAAGCTATTTTAGTAAACTTTTTCCTCTTAGGGTGCTCATGATTATCTAACACATCTGTGATGTGTTTGGGCGTTTGATAGATACTCCTTTATGTAAATGGGTGGATTCAGGTAACTATCAGTAGCTTAATTTAGTGTTTAGAAGTTTGGATTCCCATTTGACTAACCAGCTCAAGTGGGTATTAGGGAAAGTTGTAGTTAACCAACCCATTGTCATCAATTTATCCATGTTGGAGTGACTAGGGAGTAAACTTAAGGGTGGTTTACTCAGTGGAATCCATTGGGTCAGAGATGATAGCTTTGATTTCGAGGATCTCTCCCTTCTGTTTATTCCAATAGATAACCAATGAAGAGGATTTTGATTCCCTCTTTGCTAATGCATTTCCCCCAACATCACATGCACCAAAAACTCAATGGATGCATGACATGTTTCAAAATTTCAATTTACCCTCATCTTCCTCTTGTGGGTGGGCGAACTTTGACAGTGAGGCAAGTCCAGTGAAAGGTCTTTCTTGTGTTCAACAAGTGTAGGCAAGGGTCATCGATGGGAGAGTAGTAATGAGAGTGAGTGAGGTTGGGGCTTAGGAAATGTTGTCAAACATTGGAGTATCATATTTGGGAAGGTGGGTGATTGGTGGGCATGTTGGCGTCGTGTGTGGGTATCATGAGGAAGGGATACTATGGTGGATAGGCAAGCAAGTCGGTGGATGATGTCGTAGATGGTCAAGTGAGGTCTCTTCTCTCCCTATACATAGCTATGACAAACAAACTCTTATTTTTCTCCCTCTTCTCTACCCTCATCTTCTCTCCTATCTCCTACTTCCCTCTCCTCTCCTCCCCACATATGAGAAAGAAATGCATTAGATCTAGTATTGTTTGCTACTATTGTAATTTTTTTATTGGCTACTATCACCTTCTCTCATTTTATTTTTCTAGTATCTCATCCCAGTTTTTGGTCATCATCCTATGTACATTAAACAAGTTTACTTTTTAAAAGATTATGCCCCCCACTTCCTTTTTTCTCAAGAACTTGTTCTCATTTCATTTATCAAGGCTGCTTTTGGTAACATAATGCAGGCCTCATGTGGACTCTATTTAGTTTAAGGCTGGTGTAGGGTATAGGAAACACTATCCACTATCATGAAGGAACACCCATTGTATAGTGGTAGACAAGGCATATTGTTGTTTTCATTCATTGAAGTAACAATTTCCCAAAGACTAATATTTTTCTCTTTCAAGTTAAAATTTTTTAATTATCTTTCAACTATTGATCTCTAAAATGACAACCTGAAGACAATTATGACATTTGTCACTTCTCTTATTTCCTTTCGTAATGTATTGTACTAGTGTTGCCCAAAGAAGATGGGAAAGGTCCTACCAGGCAACACGAAGGATGGCATATGTGGGGTGGAAGAACTTATTGGAATCCTTTTCCAGTGCGACTCTAAGTAGTATGTGTGATTGGATTGAGTATTTTTTTACTGATATAGAATCCATTCAATCTCGGATTATAATGGGGAATTGTGATGTAGGTTAGGCAGTTGAAGTGTGCGAAGATAGTTATTGGCATCAATAACCACTGCTAGAGAGGTATTAGTCCTTATGTTTGTAGATTCTAGTTGGGTAGCTCTTAGGGATCAACCTAATTAGAGTTGAAGCAATTTGGTGGAGACTAGACAAAAAAAAAGCATTGATGGTTTCTAGGGTTAAGGCTTGTCACCGAATTTGAGGCTTTGGTAAGAGGGACTTGCACTAAAACCAGTTGACATTAGATCACAAGAGTAGAGTTGATATAGGGGTGGACTAGTGGAGGTATATGGAAATTAGAATTTCATGATAAAATGGGTTAGTGAGGGGAGGTTGAATCATCATTTCAGATTTGCGGCCTCTTGTAAGGTTTTGTTGTAGAAAATGTAAACCCTATAAGAGAAATATTATTGTGGTATCTAATGCAAACAAGGAAAGAAATTGACATTGAAAAGGCAATAATTAAAGATTGAAGAAAGTATTTTGAAGATAATTACAAATTAGCACTTCCACAATAAAAGGAAATAAATAGAAGCATACATGAGATAGAAGTTGCTGCAATAAATTAAAGATTTAATTTGCTTGTCTTTTGGTAATTAGGAAATGATTAGATAATTTTTAAATGGTTTGGTCTTTTTAGAATTTTTTATTGAGATAATGATAGATTTATGAAAAAGGCTATTATTATATGAAGAATAAGTCTGTTATCAATCTCTAGAAAAGGGGGTTTGGATCCTATGTATTTGACAAGTTTGAGGTAATAGAATCTTCAATTTCCATTTCTCTATGTGAAAATTACTATCTTTTATATAAGAATATTGTGTCTTTGTTTTTTTGTTGTGCTGCGTCAAAGGACCAAAATCTGATCGTTCAATCTTGATAGTAGTTATCCTTCCATTCTCCATTATCCTCAAGTCTCAGTGCTATCCTTATCCACAATTCTTCCTGATTACTCTCCTTAATCGAGTTCTAACAGATTTGTATGCCCTCTCATCATCTTTATGCATCTTCATCTTCTCCATCATTGTGCTTTGTCAACCTTGCCATGAGGAATTTTTAATAGTAGCTAAATTCAAAAAGGAAAAAAATGTAAAAATGAAAGAACAAAGAAACAGAAAAAAGAGAGATATTTCTTCTAGATGCAATAAAGGGCAGATAGAGTATCTTCATCAATTTGTCTAATTTAAACTTAAGGCAACTTTAACATTAATGAAGCTTGTTTCATCTTGCTACAAACATATTTCCTCTTCTCTAATATTAACTTTTGTTTATTTAGTTTATAATTTTTAATTACTTGCATTTAATTAGTTTTTTCTCGCAATTTCATACATATTATCACATTATTCATAAAAGAATTCTATTCAATTTATTCATCATTCATAAAAAATTATTATTTTTAATTAGCGGTCATCGTCTATAAAAAAATATCATCATCGGCATAAATGTCATAACTATTACTACATGTATGTGAGATGTAAAGTTTAGGAACATAAAATATCAACCAAAATTATATCCATGCTAACGATGAACTTAATAATTTTAATTGTTATTCTTTATACACTACTAAATTTAGGAACAACATATATATAAGATCACAATCACTTCATCCCATATCTATTGATGCTATGATGGAAATTATATTGAGTAATTATTATTATAAAATGCCCACTGATATGATGAATTTTTATATTGCATTCATTAATTCAAATTTCATCATTACTTTTACTTTAAACGAGTTGTTATCCTTCATATATCCTTCATATCTAATTTATTTAATCATAGTGAGAAAGAGTAATTACAATGCTTATTTATTTAAATTTCTAACTTATTTAACACAAGTTCAATTTTTAATTTGGAGGATATGTTATTTTGTTGGGAAAAGGTCCAATATTTGCCTTAGTATGCTAATTTTCTTATCAGTTTTGTGGAATCATCCTCATCCTTATCGCCTTCTTCCCATCACTTGATTACAATGACGGCATGACATCATTCTCATCATATAATAAACTCAAATGTTTCCTTATACATTAGAAAAGATAATTAAAAAAGATTATGTCAATGTAAGATAAAGGAGGAGGGTTGTGTTACGTTATCAGCCAACGTTAAAACTATGACAAATATTCAATGAATAGATTAATTAAACTATGTCAAAGTAAAAGTGCAAAAAGAGAAACAAAAAATGCTTTCTTGTTTCTAATTGGAATGGATGTTTATTTATTGAAAAAATAAATTTAAGATAATTCTAGACTAATGCTTCCACAATAAAAGGAAATAAGCATAAAAATATTCAAAATTGAAGTAACTGCAATTAATAAAGATTTATTTGTTTGCCATTTGGTAATTAGAAAAATAATAGGTGAATTTTAAAAGGATGGTTAGTTTTTGTAGAAAAGTGAGTTTTTATTGGGATAATTAGAGCTTTTATTGTTGAGGGGAGGTAGAATCGTCATTTCAGATTTCCGGCCTCTTCTAAGGTTTTGTTGTAGAAAATCTAAACCCTATCATAGAAACATTAACATCTTCTAGTTTGATAGTGTTAGGGGGCATTATTTTCCCCATAAGATTGTTAGGAGCACAACGCTGCCATAGTAACAAAAACTGAACTAGACGAGCTTTAGGTCATAAGTTCATTGGTCAACCTAATGGTTTAATCATTCAAATTACCGAGTGGACTAAAAAAGCTAATTGGTCAAACTACCCCAAATTATTTGGTATAGTTGCATATCTATTGCATCCATTTAAGATAAAATGAGGCCCGAAATGTACTTATGAAAAATCATAATGATACATGAATTAATGTAAAAAATAATTTACTAGCACATAAAGAACAAATATTGATTTATAAATAGCATAACAAACTTGCAATTACATTTTAAATGGACAGTTCTAGGGATTTTTTGGGTGCATTTATTAATAGGGTAGCTTAGAACATGAAAAAGGATAATTTTTGTTCTACAAAATTATATGAAATTGTGAATGAACATTTTTTTGGCAGTTCAAGGCACACTACTAGCGTGACCTGGCTTTCTGAATACTGGACCGTTCTTAATAATTTTGTAAAAATTGACTAGTTGTATCAGTTTTTTAACACATTCGATCTGGGAACTAATCTGACTTGTAGAGACCTTTGGTTTCTGTTTTTTTTTTCTGGTCCAACCAGTGGTCATTCAGCATAACACTTACTTTTCTTGCACACCGGAAGTGAAAAACATAGTGAACATGAAGAAGGTAAAGACTCAAACCAAAAGAACGCAAGGTCAAAAAGAGACAAAATTTTCATGGTCTCATGAAGAGATGCCTATTAAGTTGCCATTAAACTTACATCACACCACAGCATACCTCCGTTAGATTATCTTTTCTTCTATAGAACAGGGAGTCTAAGGATACAAGCATATTGAGTCGTCTAGATAAGTGAGATTAAATTGGCAAAAGCCTAATTGGTCAATATAACACTAGTAAGATTAACATAAATGCATTAACATGTAGTGCACAATCGGGGATTTACTCAAATAAGTAGTTCAAAGTTTCAAACATGTTAAGATTGATCAGTTGAGATGAGATGGATGAGCGTTGATATCTTGATTTCTTGTTCATTGTTTTGTGGAATTAGATTCTCGTGTTTAAGGTAGAAGTTATTTTTCTTTGTGTGTGATTCTGACTGTCAGTATTTTGTGATCTTAGTTTTAATGGTTCATCTGTGATGCTTAATTATTCTATATTTAGTATTTAAAAGCAATTGCTACTTTGGATACATTTTTCATGTTGTCTTTCTCTTTCTTAAAATCGACCAAAATATGTTTTTAATGAGAGAGTTTAGTCAAATAGCATAAATACATAATCATGTAGTACAATCATTTGGCCTTTACTCTATCAAGCAGTTCAAACAGGTGTTTTGACCATCAGTTGAGATGAGATGACAAAGTGGTGTTGTCTTGTTTTCTTTGTCATTGTTTTGTGGAATTAGAAGGTAGAAGTTATTTTCGTTTGATACTAACAAACAGTATCTCGTGATCTTAGTTTTAATGGTTCATCTGTAATGCTTAACTATCCTATTTCTGGTATTTAAAAACAATTTGCTGCATTGGATATACTTTCTTGTCGTGTTTCTCTTAGAATTGAACAAGTCTGTTTTTAATGAGAGAATTGTGCATAACTAAGCAAAATCTTCTTTGTACTGGAATTAAACAGTCTAGAAATTTGCAATGGATCCTGGCATGGAGCAACTTCGGCAAAATTTGGTTGAGGTTGAAACAGAAGCTGAGGAACTTTTTTTAGCAAGACATCAGGTTAGGATCTTTTCTCGCCTCTAGTACCAACTTATCAATTCTTGACTCTAGTTGCATCTAATGATTCCTTTATTGACAGCTTGTAGAAAATGATAGGCTTAGGAATGCTAATAGAGAAGCTCTGACAGCTCTACGTAGGAGAGCTCAGACTACAAAGAGTAGTGTTCCATCACCCTTTGAAGCAGTCATGCGAGAAATAGAGGGAACCAAGGAATTAGTCAAGGAGGTATGTCCAACATGTGGAGACCATGACTCGAAGGAGCGTACATGGATGATGTTTCCAGGATCTGATATTTTTGTTCGCATGCCATTCCATGCAGTTCATACCACTTTGGAAAAAGGTGATGCCTCCATAATCACAATGAACAATATTTACTTAAAAAGATGATTTTTTGAGGATCTGATATTTTTACAAGCACAATGAATAATATCTTTGTTCATGACTAGAAATTTAGATTGATATCCAACAGACTGTCCTAGAATACTCCTGGGCACATGTTATGAACCTTTTGTGCACAATTAGACATTTGCAGGACATGGAGTTCACTCTTTAAACTTAATATTGTCTACATATAAATTAGAAAAGTGATAAATTGATATCCTTTTTTATTTAGTTAGTAGAACTGAACTAATGACCTATATTACTTAGACTCATTTATTCGACATGGGTATGCATCTAGATTTTCTATGCATGATTTAAAAAAAAAATGGGGACACAGGGTCAAGGATCCCTTACCAAATTAAAATACAGGTACAAGGACATTATGATTTTAGAAGTATAAATATTATTGCATATAATATATGGTATTTAATGTGTATAATGTTATATAATTAATGTACACAGTATGGTGTTTACATTGGACAATGTATGTGATATAGTGTTTAAGGGGCATTTTAAAAGGCCTAAAAAATTTGAGGGGCTTTTTGAAATGTTATAGCTTAGAGGGCATTATGAAAATTCTTAAAAACTTTGGGGGCTTTTTGAACTGATCCTGGATATAACCACAATGGTAATGGCTCTTCCATTACACTGGCACAAGCCTTCCCTCTCCTCCATCACCTTGATGTGAGCCTTCCTCCTCTCCTATCCCCTTGATGCGAGCAACTGCACAATCTCTTTAATTTTCATGCCCCAGCAACTTAAGCAGGATGCTTCCTTGCATGGTCATCTAGCTCCCCTTCCAAAGACTCCATCGACTGCTTTCCTCCTTGCGTGACATGAGTAGCATGTGAAGCCTAGGTAAGCTTCCTCCTGAGTATCTACTTCCTCTTCTCTCTCACAGACTTGTTTGACTGCTCAGATACTTTTCATACTTGCCTATGTTGTGTCATGTCGACACCGGTACGAGAGGTGTATTCGTAGTGTTTGTGTAACAGAGCTAGTGGGTGGAAAAAGAAAAATGAATATTAGAATGCCCAGTAAGACTGGAAGTTTCATAAAAGAATTTCAATGTGCACTCCTTCTAACAGACTATATTTCTCTATGGTCTTACTGTTTGTTAAATTTGAGGGTTTGGGTGGTTGCAATCAACTTAAACTCTACTCCAAAAGCCTGAGTTGGGTTGATGATCTGTCAGGTGGGTGCAGTAAACTTGAGCAAATAATCATAACATTGGAAGAAACAAATTTATTTGTTATAAAGTTCTCATACAGAATTGTTAACCAATAAATCAGAGTTATATAATAACAAAGAGGAAAAGAATGAAGAATATTTTCTCTGTTTTCATATACTTTACAATCTTCCTTGCAGTTACATCCTCAATTTCAGAACTTTACATAACGTTCAGTTAGCAATATTGCAGCCAATGAGTCAATGTAGTTAGAAAGTTCAGTTAAACACTTGAGCAAATTAGTTTGTTCTAGTAACTTCTCTTGATGCCTTAACTGGCAATAGGATGATAACTCCATTTACCTTTTACAAGGTTCTGAAAGTAAACCTGGTTCTGGCACTTGATTTTAGTTCCTTTCTAGATTATTTGTAGAATTTCCTGATGCCCACCTCTTTGTAAATTCTGCAGTATACATTAGTAATTTAGTGTTGTATGTTCAGGAAAATAACCCACCCGCATAGACTGGCGTTTAGTTTTCAGTTTAGTTGTAAACAAGTCATTAGTTGTAAACAGTAACTTACAGAAACTGTTTTTTGTTTGTTGATCAGCATCCCATCCAAATAATATCCTGCTGAAACAATTTTGTTTTTCTTCTTGTTTAGATCAAGAACGGCTGGACTATGACACGAAAAAACTGCAGAGTTATGTGAAGGAAAAATCTCTTTTGATTTCAGAAAGAGGAGCTCTTGCTGACAGGATAAGCCCTGGCCTCGTTAACTCTTTGATTACGTTAACAGATACTCCTAAATGAGCGAGTATTTCAACTTCTGTATGAGACAAGTCTACTGTTTGTTAATCATATCCAGTAATTATCACTGCAATGAAACCCAGATGTTCTAACAGTTTGTTTACTGGTTGTTTGACTCAACCGTTGGATTCCTAGCATTTTAGCCAGCACCTCTTTCACCTGATGGTGATGGCGTTCCTTTTTTTGCTTCAGTTTTTCATGTGAGTTGGTGGCCTTTGACTTCATCGAGATTGATTTGATCAGCTTGCTCAGTTCTCATGTACCCACCACCGTCGAAGTGATGACCTAGTTTGATACTAGCTTGTGTTCTTTTGTTTCGAGCAAATGCTTGATTTTCAGGCTTGAAGGTACCTCAAGTTGCAGAGATGCCTACCTTAGAGACTAGGAATTTTGTTCATGCTGATGCGTTTATTCTAGTTGCACTTGAGCCTACTTTGAATCTAAAAGATTATTAATTCAAAACGACTCACTGAAGATGTTTCTGTCAATTTACTCTGTGATTGACTTTGTTCTGTGATTATGTACCAGCATTTGGATGTTTATACTAAAACTTGATCATGCTTTGTGGGTGTATCGAATTTTCTTATTTCTTTTATGTTAATCTTGTATTCACATGCTTTATGTTCAGCAAAAATATATTGTCTGATATTTTACATGAGGTTTTGAGTTTTAATGTTTTGGTGGCGGTGGTGTTCATGCAATGCAAAGCTACATAGCACAAAGCTCCAGCTGCAATATGTAAACTTGACAGTGCATCAAAGCTACTTAGCAGTGCGTGTAATAGCCCAAAAATCCTAAAAATAATTTTAAAAAGATTCTAGAATTTTTCTGGATTTTTAGACTATTTTTACGGATTTTTCTGACATGTATAAGTAGCAAAAATAGAAAGAAAAAGAAAAGCGCAGGACCCGGGGCTTGAACCCGAGACCTGCCGGGTCGGAAGGAGATGCATTAACCGGATGCGCTGGGCGGTAGCTTACCGAAAGGAATAGGAGAGAAATTATGTTAAGCGGTAAGTAACCACTTAATATAAATAATAAGTTAAAGAGGGAATTAGGTATTATTTTATTTCCCTCTCCCTCTCAAAGCCGTGCGCCGACTCTCCTCACGCACGCGACCTAGGCGACGCCGACGCCCACGAGCAGCCCTAGCCGACCTCCTCTTCCTCCTACCAGCGGCCCAAGCCTTAGGGGAAGCCTAGGAGTCCTTCCCTAAGGTCTAGAGCGCTAGGAGATCACCTCCTAGACATCTCCTCCTCCTCCTCTTCCCTCCACCGCCGGCTCCCCCACCCTAGAGGGGTTAGGGTTCGGCCAAGAAGCCAAGGGACGCGAGGATAGTCCGAGGAGACGAGTTCCGGTGGCGATTATCGTCTCCGGCGAGAGAAAAAGCAAGAAAAATCGACAAGAGGAGAGTTCGCCGGAAAGATCGCCGGAAAGTTCGCCGGAGTCCGACGAGCAAGCGTAGAAGATAAGCGCAGGATGTAAGAAGTTCTCACCTGCAGTAGGAGTAGCTCCGGTTGCTCCTTTTATTTTTAGAAATTGATAAAAGCATGCTTAATTTTAATTAAAGTATAATTAGTGTTGATTGCTTTAGTTGTTTTAGAAATTAAGCATGATTTAGAGATTATGAGCAAGATTAGTTTCAAGATCATGTTAAAGAATCATGTTAGTGATTGTATGTTATTGGACATGTTACTAGCATGAATTTAAAGAAGTTTTAGTTATGAATGCTTACTAGAGAGTTAAAGATGCATGTTTAGTAAATGCATGTTACTAGATATTTTAGCATGAATTTAAGGTAAGAAAAGTGCTTAATTCATGTTAATCTTAGTTATTGAATGAGCATGAGTAGAGCTCAAATAGAAAGAAAGCTAAGTAAGCTAAAGATTTTAAGAAAAGAACAAAGTTAGCTCTTTAAGCAAGTAGCACACAAGGTGCTTGAAGGAATGCCAAGGCATTCATAGAAATTAGTACAAGAATTTAAAAGAGCTAAACTAAAGAAAGTATTTTATTTTAGGCATGTACCGGGTCTCAGAAAGATCCACGGTGTTGGGCTACCGTAGCTGTCCACGGTTCA
>JBBPFP010000010.1:3270585-3281219 GCA_037974795.1 Kaempferia galanga
ACAATTAGTCCTAAGCAAAGGTTGAATCTATCAATTAATATATAAAAAAAATAATTAACTAGGTCAAGAAACATTGAACCTGGATGTCTCAGATCCACTACCAATCTATCAATTAATATATGGTTCAAAGTAAGGAAGTCCTATGTTGTCTTATACAAATTTGAGGTCAATTTAATCCTTTTACAAGAAGAGTGATACCGAGAGGGAAAAAAAAATCTAGACACAAGTATGGCTATTTGATGATGAAAAGGGAAAACATTGCATGTAACCTAAAATGAATTACAAACATACACCTATATCTCTGGACAATAATGTTTGTCTTTAGAATATAGATACGCTGTTTGCTTTTTAGAAGGCTTTGAAGAAGTGCCAAAAACTTTTCACCAAACTTGGACCACAATACTGAGAGATGATTTTAGCTAATAGGAAGAGTATTTGCAAGATCAGTGCTACATAAGAAAGTATTCTAATTGATTCCTCATTTAAAGTTCTATTGCAACACAAATTACAATACTTTGTTTGAGATCTCTATGGTTAGAGCACCTTGATTCCAAAAGCATGGGCATGCTTTCTTACCTTAATCTACAGTTATTAAATTCTGTGTTCTTCTTCTCTTCCTTGCTTTCCTTAGAATCCTTAGAGTCTCTAGATGAACATCCTTCCCAAAATCACATTCCTTAACTGAAATAGATCAGAAGTTTTCTAGTGAAGCATTTTGCTTTCCAAGGGTTGAAATACTGATAAAGATAAAGCAATATTAAGAAATGATGTCAGTCCCACTATACCAAAATATCTAAATTTTACAAGACGGAAGCTATAGCATATGCATGCCCTTGTATGTGGGATTAGATGGCCATGCTTTTGATAAGCAATCTAGCTAGCTGCATATGTGTATGCTTAGGCATTTGTGGCAGGGAACTGCATTGCTCATAATATCTGTTCTCCTCTATAAGCTGTTAGGCTTTTTAAATAAGATGCTTTGGTTCAGCTATCATGGCGATGAGAAAATGCATCTCATTATTTGTCTTCTTTGCCAACCAACACAAACGATATTGGTTCAAGATATTGATTGCATAGCAAAGAAAAGATCGATGTAATTGTGTGCAAGAGCCTAAAACCTTAGAAAATAAAACATTAAAAGTTCTCTCGAACTTGGTTTTAGCCAATATGAAGAAAGAAAGGTCAAATTTCTCATTCACATATCGTGCATATGTTTTCTAGAAGATTTGGAAGCGACAAATTACCCGTTTTTTTCTCTGGCATAAGACAAGAAAGACCCACATCACTCTCGTCATCTGAGTCAATGATTATTCTTGGATTTTCATTCTGCATCAACACGCAAATGCTGTTACTAAGGTAATGATTAACTGAGAGTTTCCATAAATTTATTATTACTTTGCACTTAAGAACCATGAAAGTTGCTAGTTTGGATGTTTGTGTACATATCTAGGAGTAGAGACAAAACAATGAACTCATGATTTCAGACTGGGCTGAAGCACGCATATGTACAGAGATATGTTTTAGCTTATGCAAAAGAAAGCAAGTACTGAAACCACCTTTTGTCTATGATGGATTTCTTGTCTGTGTGAAAGAAGATGCTTTGGTTCAGCTATCTTGAACTTAACCAAGTTTGGTTTGCCTTCTTCCCTCTTCACAAGTGGAGACTTCGACTTTGTACTCATTGATGGTGTGACAGTACTGGAATCAGCAAAAATTGTGTTAACATTATATATATGATCACGTGAACCTTCAGAAAATTTCTAGGAATTACATTATGAAAATAATTGAAGTTGTAATAAGTTCTTTCAGAACATTCCAAATGGTATAAAGTTAGAGACAATTGAACGATAGTAGGACCAGACAGTATATCTGCTAAGCCAAATTATTTGCAAAATTTTTCAAATCCAGTAAAAAAATAGCGACTCTTCAGAATTGGACTCTTTTGCAGCAGGCGTTCTGAAACGATTTCATTTAAAAACATTTGAAATATTACAAAGGAGGTAAAACGGGGAAAGAATTACCTAGGTATCAACCAGCATCCGAAGAGAAACTAACCAAGAAGAAATACAGAAAGTGTTCCAATAAATCGCAAAAGGAAGCTAATAAATGGTTCTGCTTGAAAGACAATCGTGTTACTCAGATACCAGACACCATACATAGGTCATATCTAGTCTAAGGGAATCAATTCTTTCTTTTCTGGTGAAATTGATGTCACCACACTTGTTGAAAACCTCAGAATTTGACTTCTTAAGACGGAAGCTAATCTGGAGAACTAGAAATACCATTTCTATGGGGTTTACCAGAACTCATGACGGACCAAGTCAGAATCTTATATGAAACTGAGATTGACACCATGAAAAATGTATCCATTTCTATCAGAATTGCTCATGTTTCTTACTAATAAAATTTAGACTTATAACAGTAAATTAAATGAGATATAAGCATGATAGGATGACTGGCATACATTTGTTTGATTGCTAAATTGCTCTTCGAAGACTGCTTTATATCCAAATGATCTCTACTCTGCACAAGAGATACTATATCAAATGTCAGACACAAGGTAGTAAATTCTTTCTTCATGAATAATAGTTTCAAAAGAAAACAAACCACAGGTGAGCAGACTATAATTGGATCCTGGACGTCTGAAGACTTAGTACCATTCTCTCTAACCTACATGGTATTTAAGAAAAAAAATACAACACATAACACGAGTATGCAATCATGGAAACAGTTAAAATTTTCATCTTGTAACTAGAAAGAGAGGAATTTCCACAAAAAGATGTGGGTTGGTATCCAGATTGAACTCATATCCATATAGCAAAAGCATTATTATGTAAGTGAAATAAGTGGTGAAACGAATACCTTTCTTATTGAGAAGGACAGAGAAACTTCATGCTCAAGTTTTTCCAAACGTGCACCAATCTGTTCGTGCAAAGTTGTAACTGCTGTAGCAATCTCATTTATTTTGCTGGGATTGGAGTTGTTAGCAAGCTGATCTGAAATGGATTGGAGACTTCCACCAATTAAAGCTTTGATACCATCTTCCCACTTCGGCTGTCAAGTGTTGAAGGCTAGCTTATTGATCAAGTAGCCACAGGAAGAGCAACTAAACAAAGCATGGCCTTCTCAACTTACCAGTTGTTGCATGGAGTTTTCTAGAAGGCCAATCTTTTGCCTTATGCCTCCCACTGAAAAGAACATGTTGATACAGTTATTGCGTTCATAATACAATAACCTTTATGAAGCTGGTGTCATGAGAATTTTTTTTTTTTTATTTTACCACAATCCTAAGAAGAACAACTATTCTATGTCGTAGAGATTATAAACAATTTACTAAGATGCTTACTGTCTAGTGACAACTCTTTTACAGCTCTGTTTACTTGCATAACATCACTTTGGACAGAGTCGACAATCATTCCAACCCTGCTTATTGAGCTTTCAATGAGCCGAAGTTTGTGTTCAAGTTCTTCAGTAACCTGAACTGTTGAGAGATAAGACTTAAGATATTCTTGTGTAGTTAACTGAGATGGGCATAATATAAGCAAAAGAAATCCTGAGGGCTAATATTATATGATATAATCCAGCTACTACTTGATAGAACTGAAGATTTCTTATCTTCAGCTCGCTCAACTGCCCAAGTTATTTTGATTTTGCTTGGATATTTAGAAGAAAGAGAAATAAAAGGAAATCCCTCGACTATTGATAAATCTTACATACATTTACTATCAGCCAAAGAGGAAGCAGTCCATGATCGTGGCAAAACGTTCCTAGATGCATTTACGATCTGTAGCTGAGATTCATCCCTCGTAGATGCAATTGGAGCCAATGTGGAGATCCTCAATGATTTATCTTTCTCTTGTGAACCAAATCTCTATCACATGTATCAAAATTTTAATATTAGGTCTTTATCTTAAGACAAGAGTATATGAATTATATAACAAAGCTCATGGAGGAGAATATGGATGAGAGATAGTGAATCAAAAGACTAGAACAAAAATTTCAAACTACAAAAGTTCTACTTATTGATGAAAGAGATACTAGCTCTACTGTCAAGTAGTTGAACTAATTTCATTGGAATCATATTTATGTCCTTATTCAAAAACATTGAGCCAATGATACGAATAGTCTCAGCATGGACACTTCAAATATCTTTACTTTGTCATAACTAAATTTTGAGTCCTAAAGAAAGAAAAAATCACTAGAAGTGCACAATGGACAACAAGGAATATGCTGTCCCTTGATATCTCAACTATTGTTCTTGGATAACTGGATGAGTTTTCAACTAAAGCTAGCCAAAGTAAAGATATGCAGGTTACTGTTAACTTGCCTTTCGAGCTCCCAAAAATCCCTTTACTCATTAAATGTTAGCTATGGATCTAATTTCATGCCTATCCCATGTTTGAAGCAAGATATATGACATAATTTCTTTGCTTCAAATAATCTACAATGTTCACCAAACCAAATAAAAACCGAATAACCCTTTCGAAATCCAGAAAATGGTAGCGAGCTCACATCACGCTACTTCATTGATAAGAAACTGCTAGGGTAACGAAACATAGTAGAGATCTAAACCTATAAATATATAACTACCACAAATTTCTCACCTCAATTACCAAAAACTAGTAAGTTTGGTCGTTCTAACCTAACCGCGAACCAAAGGAGTAACGAGGTATTACAATCCAGGGAAAAATCGATTACGTTTTGGAGCAGAAATGAATGCCAATACCGAATCGGTGATTAGAGCTTCCTCGAGAGAGATCTGGGAAAGCTGAGACAGAGATAGGCCCTGGGAGAACGATTGCTGCGATTGGGATCGGATCTGGGACGGCTGGCTCATCCCAAGTCCGTCGCCTACGGAGCTCATTCCCCACGATCTCCTGTCAAACATCGACGAAAAGTTCAAACAGAACAATGAAATAGAGATGAGGAACGAGTAAAGAGAAAAAGGGCTGCAAACCTGGGAGGAAGCACGGAGATGGAGCTCAAATCGCAGGCTTTGTTGATCTTTAGTTTCATCTAGTTGCTCTTGGCGTGATCCAAGTACAGCAAGCGTCGATCGCAGATCCGATCTACTGGAGTCGAGGAAGAGAACGACGAGAAGGAGGGACGATAGCAGAAAGGGGAGAAGATAGCAGAAAGGGGAGACGAGGGTGGGGCATGTGCGAAGTTATATTTATAGCACCAACATTTGAAATTTTTCTCTACAAATCTACTGTCTACGTGGCTGACGAGAGCGTCTTAACGGTAAAGCATTCTTTAATCCCATCATTTTCTTAGACATGGTTAAAACATAAAAGATTATAAGTCAAAATTTAATGCCTCCAAACATATACCTTTTATATATCTTAACCATTTATACTAGCTAGTACCTCCTCCATGTTATCACATTCTTTATTCCAATCAATCCCCTCGAGGCATGTGTAAGTTGAGGCATAAGATATTATTATACGAGGTCATGAGTTGAAATTTAACACGTCTGAGCATATTTTCCTCCATGCCTTAGCCATTTACACCTATGATTAATAGTTCTCATGATTTATCTCCTCCATGTTAGCCTAGGAAAAAATTGATAGAGTGTTAGGAGCCAACGAATCACCTTTTTAACATACACCGCATTCATTATTCTAATACCAATAGAAATAATATTTTAATAAATAAAATAGATTAAAAATATATAATCTTTTTATTATTTAATTTAGAGATAGAAAATTTATAAGAAATACCTTAACAAATTGTACGCACCAATACTTAATACTTGTTTATAGAGTTTCATTACTTGCACATCCATATATTCCGTATATAGGTAAAATATGTGGCAGCTCCCCATGGCTGTCCCATGTTATTGGGAGGAACTAAATAAGAAAATCAAAACTAGCAATCATATGAAAAGGTAATTCATGGATCTTTACCAGAATTGAACGATTGTTCAATTTTACAAATCTGCTATGTAATAACCAACTAAGCTATACCTTAGGGCACCTATACATCCATATATGAACAATCCATGTGGCGTTAAATTTTTTTAAAACAATTCACTTTCTTTTTGTACTTAATCCTAAATTCTAAGGCCCTGCTTGGTTGGTAGGATTTAACAACAGGAAAGAGAATGAGAATTGATTGGTGTGTTTAGTGAGTGGGATTATTTCCTAAACAGTAATTTCTCTTTCCTATTCTATGGGTTTCGCTCAATGCAGCGTAAATCCGAGGGAATGGAAAAACTCACTGTTCATTCCCCCTATTTTCTTCTGCCCTCGACGCCCCTCCAGCCGATGCCGCCGAGCCCTCCTCCTCCCACCGCTGCGATGGCCCCATGGTCGTGTTCTCCTTACTCGTCGCCCGCATTAACCCCGTCCTCCAATCCCTCCTCTTGCTGGAGCAAGAGGTCGGCAACTTGCCGGACGCGTCGAGCAGGGTGAGCGCCCCTTGAATCCTTGGCCGCCGAGCTCCGCGGCGCTCGCTCCCTCGTAGAGAGAGCATCTTCCTCCGGAGCGTCTTCCTACGCCGCCTCCGTCGCCGTGAGGCGGGTCGAAGGCGCCACTCGATGCATCGGGCGGGGCCTCCTCGTCTTGGCCGGCGCGTGGGCCGATGCTCCGGTGGAGATTCGGACCGAGATGGACGCGCTTCGGGCGGAGATGATGGAAGCGCGATTTGATGGCCCAATCGAGGAGGTTGGGGGTGGCCCCGCTTTGGGCGACGCCGAAGACTTGGTCGTGCGGATTAAGAATGCGAATGAGGATGAGCTTTGGGTGGTTCTTTTTGAGATTGTGGTCCTCACAGAAGAAGGATTTATGAGGGAAGATGGTGGAACATTGATCCCTGCTCTGCTAAATCGATTGGCTTCGACAAAGGGCGAGAACAGATTGAAGATGATTGAGGTGCTCAGGAAGCTTGCATCGCACAGCACCGAGAACAAGGTAGGATTTTGGATACATTTATGCTCTTTCCACCCTTCGCAATCAATGTGTTTGCTATTTTGCTTCTGTGAGTTAGGATTGCACTACCCTTTTTTGCTTTCTACTATCTTTGCTAGGATATGATAAATTGCATCTGATCATGTGATGTAGGATCATCTTGTTCTCTGTATGGCATGTTTATGACATTGCTTAGCTTGCAGGAGAAAATGGCTGGTGTTGAAGCTCTTTCCACTATAGTGCTGTCTTTATCAAGGAACATTGATGAGAGTAGGGAAGCAGTGGGGCTGCTTTTGGATTTGTCTGAAGTCCTAAAAGTTCGACAAAGGATTGGTAGGATACAAGGTTGTATGGTGATGCTTGTCACTTTGCGAAATGGGGAAGATAGCATTGCATCTGAATATGCAGGAAGGTTATTGGGTGTTTTATCAGGCAATGCTCACAATGTACTCCTTATGGCTGAGGCTGGTTACTTCAGCCCACTAGTACGATACCTAAAGGAAGGTAATTATATGTCAATCTTCTGCATGTTCTTTTTTATCTGCTTGCATCTTTCAAGTTTAGACATAAGCTACCTAAAGACTGAAGAAATTCCATAGGTCTTCTTGCATCCATGAGCCAGTCATGAAACTCATAACAATTAAAGAATTGTAAAGAAAAGTGAATTATAAGTAAAAGAGTTTCATTACATCAACATTCATCTTTTCTTTTTCAAGAATATTTCCACCAAATGTATTAACAAGGAGTTCAACTTAAATATATTCATGAAATGGTACCTGATATTGTTGTGCAGGAAATAATACATAATAGTAGTTAATTTATCTTCATGTTGTTTATTCAAATCTTGACGCCCTGCAAGTTGCTTGCAGGTGTTTTTAGGTTTAATTAGAAAACCTGTTAGTAGCAGTCTAAATCACTATTTTAAATCTCCACCAATACTGAATCATGAGAAACTAGTACAATGATGATTCTTTACAGTGTGGCCTTTTTATAAATGTTCTTGAATTTGGTGGCATAGCTAGTAATAATAACTATGAGGTCCTACCATAATCTAGATTTCATCTTGCGATGTGCTTTTGCCAGTATGGAGAATGTCATCCGTCCATGATGAATGTCAAATTGGTTTCTGTCCAGCCTTTACAATTTGTTTAAATTTCTGAAGTTTAACACTAGTTTTTCTTCTGCTGCTGCTAACTTTATCCATTCAATTAACAATGCATTAGCAGGTTCTGAGATGAACAAGATTCTTATGGCAAATGCAATTTCAAGAATGAAACTAACAGATCAGATAAGATCTACTCTTGGAGAAGAAGGATCCATTGAACCCCTTGTAAACATGTTCACCTCTGGCAAACTGGAAGCTAAGCTGTCTGCATTGGGCGCCTTGCGCAATCTCTCTACATTAGAAGAGAACATCAAGCGTTTGATTGATTCAGGTGCCATAGAACATTTACTTCAACTCCTATTCTCTGTCACATCAGTGCTCGTGACACTTCGAGAACCTGCAGCTGCTATACTTGCAAACATAGCTGAATCTGATCGGATTCTGACTAAAAAGGGTATGGCGCCACAAATGCTTTCGCTTCTTAACCATTCAAGTCCTGCAATCCAGATCCATCTTTTTCAGGCACTGAATAGAATTGCAAGTCACTCCAATGCCAAAAGAATCAGAACTAAAATGAGGGAAAATGGTGCTCTGCAGCTGCTTTTACCTTTCCTAACTGAGAGTAATAATCAGATCAGAATTGCAGCCTTAAACTTACTAGTCCACATCTCTAAAGATTTTGATCCTGCCGGCGAGTGTTTTGATCAGATTGGGGTAGCACATCTGAACCTTCTAGTTAATATTATCGCAGCAGCGTCGACATCAGATAATGAGAGATCTGCTGCTCTTGGCATACTAAGCAATCTCCCCCTCAATGACAAAAGAGTCACAGATATACTCGTGAAGGAAAATTTGCTCCCTGTTTTGATCTCTCTATTCGATACGACCATCGCAAGGACTTTAAATCCTACAAAAATGTGTTTGCTCGAGAACATTGCAGGTGTGATGGTTCGCTTCACTGTGCCTTGGGATAAGAAACTGCAAAGGATATCGGCATCCCATGGTGTAATTTCTTGCTTGTTGAAGTTACTTACATGCGGTTCTATAGTTGCCAAATCTAAAGCTGCTGTTTCATTGGGTCAGCTATCCCAGAACACGGTAGCTTTGGTCAAGGTTAAGCCTACCAGATGGTTGTGCGTTCCTTCATCATCTGAAACGTTTTGTGATGTCCACAATGGCAATTGCGTCGTGAAAACTACATTTTGTTTGGTCAAGGCCGGTGCTATGTCTCCTCTAGTACAAATTCTCCAAGGCAAAGATCGCGAAGCCGATGAGGCAGTCCTCGAAGCTTTGGCCACACTACTGAAGGATGAGATTTGGGAAAATGGAAGCTACGCTATCGAAAAGGCAACCGGAGTGCAAGCACTCGTGAGAGTCCTCGAAGTCGGTAATCTGAAGGCCCAAGAGAAAGCAATATGGATGTTGGAGAGGATCTTTAGGCTCGAAGGCCACAGAGAGAAGTACGGCGAAGCTGCTCAACTCGTTCTCATCGATCTAGCTCAGAAGGCAAATCCATCTTTAAAATCCATGATTGCGAAAATACTTGCACATCTTCAGCTATTGCAGACGCAATCAAGCTACTTCTGAAGTCCATTGCTGCTTCAAAAGATCACAACGTGATACAATTTTGAACTTCTTAAGAAGGTACGAACACTACGACATCTTACATTACACTGTATATGTGCATTCAATTGTATTTTATTTTTACTCTCTTGGTGTAAAACAGCACACTTAGGCCTATTCTTCTTATGTGTCAATGCCCACTATTCTTTGAGTTGTCTTGTGGGAGAATGGATAGGGTCGAAGACCGTCTGTATATAAATTAGAGATCACAGGTGAAAATCCTATCAAATATTGGGAATGAGATAAAATTTACTGTAAATTAGCAATAATAAATTCAAACCTTACCATAAAAGCCCAAGACTTAAGATACAACAATTGAGAAATAGAAGCATGTACCATGCATATCAGACAATTATCAGCTCTCAAAGCAATCCAAAGACTTACAGGCATAGAAGTCCTGCTTTTATAGTGAATAAAGGAGCTGAACAAAAATATGAACAATCTAGGATGGTTTTTTACTACAAAAGACTTAATGATAACTGTCAGGTAGACGGGTATAAGATACTTGACAAAAAAACAAAATACAAAACTCGAAATGGTACTCAAAGTTCGATATGAATTTAGCAAATTAAGATGCATCCTGATTCTATAGAATGGACATCGTTTTCTTGTTCAGAAGGACACTTTGAATGGTTAGTCATGTCATTTGAACTTAAGGTAGCACCTCAAATCTTTCAAAGAAAAATAGATGATATATTTAGAGATATCTCATCATTCACATGTGTGTATATTGATGACATTTTAGTTTTTTCAAAAATAAAAGATGAACATTACGCTTATGTCCATGTGATCTTCAACCTATTCGAAAAGCATGGCCATATAGTATCTCGTAAAAAAATGAAACTAGCCACAACGTATAGAATTTCTAGGAGCAAAAATCGGACAAGAAAAAAATCTCACTTCAGCTTCATATTACATCCAAAATCTTAACTTCCCAACATAAAATAGAAGACAAAAAGACACTTAAGAGGTTTTTGATTCAATTTATCCTATAT
>JBBPFP010000010.1:3345293-3364810 GCA_037974795.1 Kaempferia galanga
TGTCTTCTTTCAAAATGCCACATCACTTTCAGGAGTCATCTTCCACAAGCATCATATCACCTTCATTATCAGTGTACACAACCAACAAAGTTTTGTTAGTAGCCACTAAGGCACCCTCAAAACCAAACATTTGATCAAGTTCTGCTACAAGTTCTTCATAACCATTGAACTTAGTGAGATCCACAGATCTGCCAAGAGCAGTACCTGGTTTATGCACCCAAAGATTAAAACATTTTTTTTTTCTGAGGCCTCCCTTCTCTTAGTGTTCAGATCATTCAATTCTCAAGTTGAAATCTCTGGTCTTGAGTTTTTCTCTACCTCTTATCCTCTTCAAAAATTCCAAGGTTTCAAAAGTTTGCCGGAATTCAAATCTCAAAGTGCTACTATTTTGAGTTGAAGGTTATTGTATTTGAGAAATGATTATCAATAAATCATAAGGCAATTAAGCAGCAATATTGTATTAAAGTGAAAGAGTTCAGCTCTTGACCTAAAGATGTTCTTGATTGAAGAGATAAGCCTACCCAATAGAAGGAATATTAACATGCTAAGGATTGACCCAATGACTAACAAGATCACAATGGTATCAGAAGTGCATTTAACAAACATGGGAAGGTGAGATGACTAGTATCTCATGACCCACATCATTGTAATCACACTCCACATATTCGAGCCGCCAATTTTATTAACAATCAGATTGGCTACTCCAAATGAATTGGATCGGTCTTGATGGGATTCCCCTAAAAATTTTCCATTTCTGCAAGAGAAAGATTAGAAAAATTTTCTAAAGTAAACTCAAGTGAAGGCAACAAAAGATGTTGTTCTACTTAACTACAATGAAGCTCACAGGATTCCTTTTAGAAGATGCTCCCACTATTTCTGAAGATGACACACAAGCAAAGGAAGCATAGAACATATGGAAAAAAGAAAAAAAATTCTATGCATGAACTTTATCAGTGACGAGTTGAACATCAAACTATACAATGTAGATATCATGGTGACAATAGCTAAAACTCCGTGGGAATTGCTTAACAAGAAACTCAAAGCATAGGATGTCAATTTAAAGAAATTTATAATAGAAAGATTCTTGAACTTCAGGATGATGGACACAAAGTCCCTCGTAAGTCAAAGTCCAAGAGTTACGACCCGTGTTGTCTTGGACTAGAAGGATACAGTTTTGATCAAGGTTTAAAATCTCGACCCGTGCCGAAGTTTCGGTCCCATACTGGAACGATACGGTTTCGGTATCGTATCGTGTCATGCCAATACGGTTTCGGTATTTTTTATTTATATATAGTAATTATTAGATAAATATATTTATTATGTATAATTTAAAAATAAATTATATATTGATTTTATATAAGTTCTCCATTATTAAAAAAAATAAATATAGATTTCTTTAAATAAAATTGATCTATCAATAATTCGAATTAAAATTAATACATTCTTGTAACATTTTGTTTAGATAACCATTAAATTCTCCAATTCCGAGATTGTATAATCATAATTATATAAATTATTACAAAGATACTATTTTATATATAGTAATTATATAAATTAACTATTTATTTATTTAAATAATATATATTTAAAATAGTAAAAAAATATTAGAATGTCAATTAAACATTACATTAAAATAGTAAAAAAATACAAAAATAATTTTTTTTAAAAAATACCAAAATATAAATTTGATTTATTAGAATTTTTATAATTTTGTTTAGAATTTTTAAATAAAATTTAAAAGAGTAAAATAATTTGAGAATATAGTTAATAAATTTTTTAAAATTTTAAATATATTTTTTATATTTTATTGGGATAATTAAATTAGGGCATATAAAAGCCTCTTTAAAATATCACGGTTCAAGTGAGAATTGTTTTAATTATTTAATAAGAAATATTAATTTTGCACAGTAACTCTCGCTGGCACTCGCCCTCAACATGGCAACATCTGTCGTCGCCCCGCGATGCCTCCGACAACACCAGAGGAGTCCGGCAACGCTGCCGGCTCCGCCAGGAGGCGTCGCGTCACGACGCCTCTTACGCCCGCAATGCTGCAAGCGCCCAGCGATGCCTCCGGCAATGCCAGAAGCGTCCGGCAACACCTTTGGTAGCACCGGAAGCGTCCGGTGATGCCTCCCTGCTACTCGAAACACGTCCGCATGCAGAGCCGTTTTGATGTCCTCGGCGGAACGGTAAAAACCGTCCGTGTCGGGCGGCACGGAACAACACTTCAAACCTTGCAATCAACCCACTTTGACTTCATCTTTGCCAACTCCCTGATGGATTTCCAACTACTAAGTGTCCAATTAATCATGACCCATTAGGACTTCTCTAAGATTATGATTGGTAAGTAAGGGCTTTAACCTATGTGTTTGATGACACTACTTTTCCTCTAAGAATCTAGTTTCAATGATTCCCTTCTGAGTGGATTTCCATGTGATAAATAAATAATGATAATTAAAAGTAAATTTACTATGTAATTATATGGTGATAATTAAAAGTGAATTTATTGTTCGAAGTGAATATAAACACATGAACAATCATTAATAAGTAACATAAAGATAATATAAATTTACTACGATAAGTAAATGGTGATAATTAAAAGGGAATTTCCTGTTAGAAGTGAATATAAACACATGAACGATCATTGATAAGTAACATAATAGTTGACTTTATGTTAAAATAAACCTAAATGTAGCACTCTAGTGTTCTAATGAGAATTGACGCATCTAGTTCCTTAAACATTTAATTAAGATCAAAATTCATACACATCTTTTTTCACCCATTTAAAATTTTATGCTTCCTTCCCGTTTTCTATGACCTCTAATTCTGCAAGCAGGATGGATTTTGATGTCTTAGTTGATTTCATCTAGTGTATAGAATTGTTGAGAGATTTATAGAAGTGCAAAATGTCACATTTTGTTTTCAATGCTTTATTCAATCATCTCATTTAGCATTTTGTTACTGTACATTCTTGTTGTACTTCCTTTTAGCAAAAGGAATAAATGCATATGTTTGTTGAACAATTCCTATTTACTCTGAGATATTCATTGTCATTATAATTATTGGTTACCTTTGATTATGCTGTCAATAAGTGGAGTAGCTCCTGGTACATGGAGGTATAACCTCGGTCCTCACAAGTGACCTTTAGCCCAAGTGTTTCTCCATTTTCATATGAGATGTTGTGTTTTCTCTTCTCAATCAGAATTACTTATCATAGCCAGTAGCATAGGACCATATCATATGCTTGTCTTGTTGTTAATAATTTTTCTTCCTTTTAAAGTTTTTATCACTAATGAGCTGCACAACTTGAAAAAGGTAAAGTACATTTTAGGAAGTCCATAAAAGATGTCAAGGTCCATAACCAATTAAAATTCAAAAACTAGTTTTACATCTGGTTTCAATCACTAATCAGGACACTTTTCTGCACTTGAGAGTGATGCACAATCTAAAAAAAGGTACTGATATTTTAGCCAGTTCATCGTAGCTAACAAGATCCATTCTATCAAATAGTCATAAAAGTTTGTAATAATAGATTCAGTAAAATGGATTTGTTCTGATGCCAACCTATGGCAACAAGTTGTAAAGGTCAAACAGAAAATTATTCATGCAACAGAGCCAAATAAATGCTACTTATCATCATCCATGGACATATAATATTTGTGGTATCTATTCCTTGAGGTGTTATCATTTACGGGACGCAGAACCGCTGTTTCTGATCATTCATAACTAGAACAGAATATCTTACCTATTTCATCCATCTGATGTTTTCCAAGTCAACGTCAGATCTCAATTTCGTTTCATACACCAAATGCTTTCTTTGATGTTTTTCCTAGTCAAACAAGAATGGTTCAATTTGCTTATTCTGGTATTCCCACTTCCTGTAAACCATTCACCTGCCCTTCCCATAGATTGTGAGAGCTTCCTTGAAATTCCCCTACTACCATCACTGCCTCTTGTTTCCTTCTACCATGGCTTTGACAGAGCTATGCTCTAGTGCTACTTCAGTGTTGACTTGTCATGCTTGTATTAGGAGAGATAAAATGAGATTAAACATTATGGGATGCAACAACTACACAGAATCAATGTTTAGACATTTGCCAGATTCACAATTCCAGCCCCTAGATTTGTAACAATCATAGTTGGCAAAATAAATCAATACCAATATGAATCACCCACAAATCAACATCTCACAAAGATTGAGCAGTTTAAAAAAAACAAAAAGAATAAATTAAGAAATTAGCTACAAATTAATTAGATTATATTAGGAAAATTGATGGAATCAACTGAAAATTTGTCAAATTGAGATAACTTTAACGATAAAGAACGACAGATCTAGCTTTCCCTTCAATCCTATCTTGATTTTTAAAGAACATGTACAAGAAGATAATACTTAATAGTCTTTGTTATCTTCGTAGCATTGCGCTCGGGATTCACTAAGAGATCAAGGATCAGTAGTTGAACATTATCATCACTTTTTACAATTGATGTGTCACTCATCTTTCTCACACTCACTATTAATCAAGCAAGGTTAATATGGATCGAGAGGGAACACAATAATCTCTGGATCACAATCTAAAAGTATCTTTCTTTTGACTAAAAGGAGATGAAATCTAGTTAAGACCTAATTAGACACAATAATAACATATTAAAAAATAAATTAAAATTCTAATGTTATTAAGTACTCTATACAAAAGATATTATTTCAATACATTTGGGTAAAATCTATTTTTATTATTTATTAATTTTATATTAATAAGCATCACACTGTAGATTGTATTATTAATAATTGAATATATAATCTCATATAAAAAATAATTTTATTTATTTTTCACATTTTTTACTTTTTCAGCCAGTTTGGGTTTCACTGATCAAACCAATCCAATGTAACCAATACATGGATTCGTTAACTAGAGGATCCAAATCTGACAATAATGGCAACAATCATCCATGAACAAATGTATATTAGTGAACATAATATTCAACTAGAAAGTAAAGCGTGTTAAGTTAACAAGTAAAAGGTAAAATTCAAGAAATAGACATCATAAATATTCTGTTTTTCATTTGTGCAAGAGCAGTGTTCCAGAATTATCAGAAAAGCATCATGCAATGAAGCAACTGGAGACAGCATACGTACTTGAGGAATTCGTGGTGCTTTTTCATAGATGTCCCATATCTCCGTAGAATTAATCTGATCTTTCTCAAGCAAAACATCTAACATAATAAAATAATAAATACTTCAGTCCCAGACTATATAGGATTTAGCAGTATTGATCGAGTTTCAGCCTTTAACATAATAAAATTTAATCCTACATAGCATTGGCCTGTTTGCTGGGTTTTTGTGTCTAGTTGATACAAATAGCCTATCAATAAATTATTTATCCAGAATATCTAGAAGGAAGAAGTCAATCTAAATACCTGTAATTGTCTCTACTGCTGAACGATATTCTTTCAGAACAGACAAGCACTGCTCGAATGCAAAACGCATGTACTCATCCCTGAGAGCCTCTAACTTCGCTGCAAGCTGCAGTCAAGAGAATATTTTTCTTCATATATTAGAAAAGATATTAAGAAAAGGCGATTGGGTCAACATAGTTTTGGACAAATGGGAATTTTGCCATTTAATTGCTGTACACACATGAGGCACAAGATCACTTTCATTCCTATAGTATGCTTTGCCAAATGCTGTCATCCCTGTTTGGAGAATCAAGCGTTGTGCATGGGTTGATGCTTCAGAAATAGATTTCGCCGATATCCAACACAAATTATCAATCCCAAACATCTCCTCTTCAATGACTCTAGCTACAGTTGTAACATATCAAAAAAAAAACACATTAGAAGTTTCATTCATTGAGAATAAAATTAATTAATTAGTACAAGAAGAAAACAGTAGAGAGGGAAAAAATCTTCCTACAACATAAAAGCTACAATGTACTTTGTTTAGACATTTATAAAAGATGAGCAAAGAGTATAAATTGTAAGAAACAAACTGAGTTTTCGATTTGAGGTAATTCTGAGTATTCAAGACGCAATATGCAGAAGTTCCGATTTCCATGAACCATTTTACTGGATATGAAGCACACTAACATTCTTGGTGAAGTGGTATAAGCTGAGTTTTACTAAAACTCTAAACAAACCGAGCTTGGTTCAAAAATAGGCCAATGCAGGAGCTTATTAATTGGCGTGACACCAAGCTCATAAATGAAGTACTTGCGTGCTTAACCATGACATCGCTCATGAGTTTACAAACAAGTTTGTTGTTAATGAGCTTGAAGTACTTGTGTGCTTAACCATGATATTATTCATGAGCTTAAAAACAAGTTTGTTCATAGAAGGTTGTTAATGAGCTTAGAAGAAGCTTGATCATAATTTGTTTACAACTTGTCCATGAGATTACGACACACTTGATCACGAATTTTTCATCTGATCACAAGTATAAAATAAACTTGAGTTTGTTGACTAACACAAAACGATATTGTCTGCAAACTTACAAGGTTGGGGGGTTTGTCTTGAACAGCTTGGCACATTTAGATACTAAGCCTAAGCCTAAAGCTCAGAATTGGTTCACTGAGATATCCAGGTGAGCTCAAATGATCATCTTTAGACAGGCCAGGCTCTGAAACACTTAGAAGTTGCAGGCAGCTTGGTTCATTTGCGCACTAAATTTACTTATGTTCATAGGTTGCTTTTTCCAAAGTTTCAAGTTAACATCACAGATTGGGTTTAAAATTTTGTATTTCTGAGCACTCTTTAGAACTCAGTCTGCAGATGCTACATCATTTCATGAATCATTTCACTGGACATGAAGCACACTAGAGTAATATTCTTGGCGAAGTGGCAAAACTGAGTTTTACTAAAGCTAAACAAAGCAAGCTGGGTTAAAAAAAGGCTTATGCATAAGCTTACAACTGAGGTGAGTACTTTACAAGCTCATGAACGAAGTACATGTATGCCTTACAAACAGGTTTGTTCATAGAGGATAGTTAATATGCTTAGAAACAGGTTTAATCACAAATTTGTTTAAAACTTCTAGTTTATGAGATCATGACCACTTTGAGCATGAGATTGTCCATTTAATCTTGTTTACAAGCCTATAAACTTGATAATTTTGATAAACCTGAAACAAGCTTATTAAATAACTTAGAAAAGCTGAGATCTGTCTTTGTGCCACATGGCTCATTTAGCTACTGAGGATAAACCTAAGGCTCAGACTTAGATCAGTAAGGTATTCAGTTGAGCTCAGGTGAGCTTCTGTCATGTCAAGTATGAACATTGCAAGCAGCTTGGTCCATCTACAGCGCTAAATTTACATCTGATACCTTTCTCTAAACTTTCAAATTAATCATAGCAGATAAGTTAATCTCGTCTAATTAGTTCACATCTATTGCAATCATAATATATTTTAAATGATATTCTAAAATAAATTAAAAATAATGAAAATATATATTCTTTAATTTAATTAAATAAGTTTTCATTTAATCAAAGAGACATGTCGAACCATTTCTATTTGTTAATGCTTGAACTAAAACAGAGAAAAGACATGAAGGTGGACAAGAAGCTCGATATGATCTCATCGAACTACAATTTTCTTCGATATTCAAAATCTCGAGTCATACCAAAGTTTCAATTTTTGAATGGAACAATGCTATTTCGATATCGTGTCGATTTTTCAATGCATGGTGCCAGTAATGAATTGGAGTTGAAGAAGGAAAGAGACGAAGCATACGGAGGCATTGTTTGTGTCGAACATGATTTTAAATCTTATATCATGCCGAACGAAACCTTGAAACAAAACATTTCAATAAATCACTAAAACTCGATACCACTCGGCATAACAATGTCTCCTTTCTTTGTTTTATCTCTTCCTCCTTCAACTTCCAATCTGTCACCATCATTTTGCATTGGAAAGTCGACACGATAGCGCACTACTTGAAATTTTAAATTTTGGTGGCGTTTATGTGATTTACTAAAAAGATATATTTAATCTGACACGGAACGAGATTTCATACCATGAGGTTCTAATTGCTTATCAACATAATTTATCTCGATCTCTCTCGACGTTACAAAAGGCAGAACATACCAAAATTTATCTCATTTAAATTTTTATATTCTAGAATTTTTTAAAAAAAAAGAATAAATAACTAAGTTAAATGAAATCAATATATTGAATTTTGCAGTCAAGTGTAATTTAATTTAGGGTTAAATTAAGCTCATTAAGTATATATAGTGATTAAGATCAAGTGGGTTCCAATCGGACTCAAGTTGGATTTTTTTTAGTCTATCTAAAACTAAACCAAGTTCATATATACGATAGTATGGTTCAATGTATTTAAATAGATTTAATAAGGTTAGGTATATATTTGTAAGGCTAAAAATTATTTAGTTATTTATTATTAATTAAATTATTTCACTTTCCTCTTCCCATTAATTCCTTTCCTAATCTCATCCCTCTCCCCCTGCAATTGTCACGAGTCATAGTTGTAGCCGTCCACCACTTGCACTCCCATCGTCCCACGCCACTTGAAGAGCACACTGCACTCACTACAACACTCTCTCCGATAGCTACTTCTTTTCTCTCCTTCCTTGATCTTTCTTCTTTACTTATTTTTCCCTCTATTCTGCAACTATGATGTCATTGTCGATGTCAAACGTCTCGCATGTCGATCAATGGGCAAAACGATTAATGTCGTTGTACCAATCACCATGGCTCAACACTTCAAACCTTGGGTTGGTGAATATGCATCTACATGTTATTGGGGTACCGCAATTGCAATCATATTTAAGTGGGTGTGTATTCCCCCATGTAGTGTTGGAATGCAAGGGAAACCAATATATCTCATGATCTAAAATAAAGAAAATGTGAATGAAGGGGCATTAACATGGATATTTATTATGGTTACAATCTTCATATGACTTATATTATTATTGTAGTATCCTACTATTTATCACCTTTCATTGCATTTCCACTTAGCTTTCCCCAGCAGACACCCACTTATCGTATATGTTATGCTTTTGGAAGTTTCAAAGTTAAGGGGTTTCAGCTTCCTTGTTATATGTACTATTGTATCACCTATTCATAGAGTAATTTCTGAGCCATCAAATAAGTTTCTGGTTTTGGTTACCTTTTAATTATATTATGTACTTAAGGACAGTTTTATGTTTACTATGTCAACTTTGATAACTACTTTATCATTAGTTCTTACTTGTACTCCATAATAGCGAGAAAAAATGAGAAATTGGGTGTGTTACTACTCAGTCCAATAGACAACACAATGATAGCCAATGGAGTTATCACGTTGATAAGAAGATTTGGTTCCACCAATTAGAAAGAGTCTACTTGGGTACCGGTGTAAATGAATCAAGTCAAGCTGTTCAAACTTATTTATTTCCTCATCGAGCTTGTTCAAGCTTATTTATTAAAAAATTTATCAAGTTCGAGACGAGCTCAAGCTTTTTATGGAGCTTGACTAACAATGTTGTTGTCCTTTATAAATTAGGTTAAACATTTAGGACAAAAATCAAAAGGTGCCCCTTTTTTAATGAATCGTCAAAGTAGGGTGCCACACTCCCTAATGCAATTACTCTTTTGTCCCCCATCCACTGTTCAATCGGGTGTGGTTAGTTTGCAAACCGATTCGCGTTAAACCGTAGGCTGGCCGGAGCGAGTGGCCAAGGAAAAACCCAATACATTTAGGTAGTTTTTTGCTTCTTGAAAAAAACCAAACATTTCAAACCCTCCTCCTTCGAAATCCCTCGTTCGTTGATCAACTCCACCGCACTGCCCACCTCCTTAACTTCCCTGTTCATCTACTTGTCTACAGCTATCAAACATAGAAGCAAAACCAATTACATTTAGGATTTTGAGCTTCTCGAAAAAAACCCAAATATTTAGAACCTTCCTTCAACAACAACTAAACCTTATCCCACTAGGTGGGGTTGGCTATATAGATCCTTCTACGCCATTGGGTTCTATCACTTATTATATCATCATCTATATTTAAATAAATTTTATCTTGTTTTATTGTTGTTATCCAAGTCCAAGTCTTTTTTTTTTTTCTGTTTACCTCTCCCTTGTTTGATGTGTGTATTTGTCGTAGTTTCACATCACTAACCGGGACTTTTATTGGTCGTCTAAGTACATGTCTATACCATCTTAAACGTGTCTCTCGAAGTTTTTCCTCGTGCATATGATTTAGAAGGGGATGAAAATTATTTTAACTTTGCATCCCTAGAAGATGAAGATCAGTATTTGAGCTGATTACTCAAACACCAATGATTTATATGCATCTGATGTTGAGATTGAAAACTTTAGTGTGAATGAGTCAAACCAAATTGAGATCGCAATCCAACCTAATATAGTTGAGGACACTATCACAATTGATTTAATGCTAAAACGTTGGCCAAGTGTTCTCTGATGGAAAAAATGTTTAGAAAAGCTTTAGAGAATTATGTGATATAAAGGCTTTGAGATTGGGAGAATTATTGCTAGAGGTCCTGGAAATTTTTGGATCACTGTGTTTGACAAATTGCACACATGCTTATCATCTATGAGGAAAGGTAAAGACCACAAAAATCACACTAGTTATTGGGTTGCTGGTGAGATTCAAGAACAAATCATGACTAGCGAGAAGTACACTCCAAAGATGATTATAGAAGACATTCAAAAATGATTTCGAGTGACAACATCATATCAGAAAACATTGAGAGCTAAACTCCAAGCAATAACTAATGTACATGGGGATTATGTTAAATCATACAATGATCTGTATGCATTAACTAGAGAATTAAAGATTGGATATAATCAGGCAATGGTGCACATAAGGTCTACACACGATAGTCATTTTCAGTGTCTTCTAGTCTATTGGGGCATGTATGCGTGCATTTGTTAAATTCCTATGTCAGTTATTGTATTGATGCTTTCTTATGATGGCAAATGGTGTGGACTGGTTCAATGGATTATTCCCAATAGCTTTTACAGGAGATAAATGAGATAATAGGAGATAAATGTATATCAATTAAAAGTGATAGAACTCCCGACATACATGTTGTTATGGATGTATTTCCAAAGTCACACCACGTTATTATCTTGTTCACCTGTCCAAGAACTTGGTATCAGATGATAAAGATAGAGAGGTTCCAAAATTGCTATGGGTTGCAGCACATGCATGCATTGACTTATAATGAGTGTGTGGATAAGTTGAGAATGCACCGCACTGAGAGCTATGAGGGGGTTGTCAAAGTGGAGAAGGAGAAATGGGCTAATGCCTACTTTCCTAGACGCCGGTACCACATTCTATCTACTAATGGTTCAAAGTGCATTAACGCAGTCCTGAAACCTGCACGTGAATTACCCATATGTGGCATGATAGAGTACACCAGGAAAAACTTATCCAAATGGTTTCATTTTCGTAGGCAGATCCATAAAAAATTATTAACCAAGATGACTCCTCATGTCGAAGATCTACTAAAAAAGTACTGCTTAGGGGATGTGTTACAATATTCACCCTTATTTCAATACAAAATCCAGTACTGGTATATATGTTAAGACATTGTACTTGTCGTAAGTTCTACTTTCATGGTTTCCTATGTTCTCATGCAATGTGTGCAATTGGTCATGCTCATCTAAATCTTTACAACTATTGTGTACATTACTATTACATTATAATACAAAAACACATACAATGATGTTATCCATGAAACTAGAATTAAGGAATATTGGATACGTCGACTCACTAATCCCCATTTGTTCCCTCCTAATTGTTGTGTACAACCAGGAAGACGAAAGTCATGCATTGAAAGTAGACATAGTGGCAAAATTCAGAAAAGGTGTACTAATCATCGATCTTGTAGGAATCGTCCAACAGTTTGAATATGGTTACAGTGAAATTCGCATTTTGTATGAGATTTGAAATGTATAAGTAATGTCATAATGGTTCATGAAATTTTGTGCATTTTGTACGAGGTTTGAAATAATGTAAGTAAATGTCATAATGGTTCAATGAAACTCTAACCATTTTGTATGAGAGTTGAAATATGCAAGTAACAATTTGTTGCATGTAATTTAACATACTGGTTTCCTAGTATTTAAATATTTTCAGTGTTCGATTTATAGTTTCATTTTTCATATCAACCGTGACTTGGCTGCTACATACAAGACTTGAACAAGTCTGTGTTATAGCAGCTATGGTTAACTAGTTGCGACAACGTAATTGAAGAATTCAAGTTTGCGTTGTAGCAGTTATGGTTACGTAGTTGCTACAATGTCAAGTTTGTTGTGGTTTCATAGCTACTACAACCTCAAGCTTGTGTTGTAGTAGCTACAGAACCGTAGCTGCTACAACAAGTTTGTGAAGGTTGCAAACCGTATTGTAGAAACTACAGAACCGTAGCTGCTACAACGTGTCTGTACAAGGCTATGAACCACGTTGTAGCAGCTACGGTTTTGTAGCTGCTACAACCTCAAGCTTATGTTGTAGTAGCTACAGAACCATAGTTGCTACAACGTATTTGTACAAGGCTAAGATAGATCAACCCACCATTCAAAGTTCCCAAGTTTTTAAGACATACAATAGAAGGAAGATCAACAAAATGATCCTAAGGCCCTACGGTCTTCTAAAGTGAACCCCTCCCTTAGCAATCATTGCTTTCCAGCAGATCCATGGCCTCTTTTATAGTTGCATTAACCTCTGTCAATTGCTCTGACTTGGCAAGTGTGGCATGGGTCTTTTCCGGTCTTTGAAGGGCAGCCTTTAACTCGACACTAATTCATCCCACTATTGCTTCACATTTTCACTTGCGCCAAAACTAGATGAGGATGAATATCCTGCCTAAGGGCACTACCTAGTGGAAAAAGACTTAGTTGTTGTATCTTTTATCTTATCAAATAGGGAACCAATCAAAATAAAATCTATCAAATTGGCAACAGTAACATTTTACTATGAATTCATTACAATCTAACATAACATGGTGGTCATGAAGGAAGGTTTAAGTTTTTCAGAAAAGTTCTAAAGCTTGTCAAAAGGCATGCTCATCTAATATATGCGTATATTAACAAGAAATTATGTTGCTCGAAGTTCCTTTTTTCCTTCAAATTAAAGTGTGATTAACAATTCCTCATTTCTCGAAAGCACTTTTGAGAACATAAAAGACCAGTCATGCAAAGTATGAGAAAAGTATAGCTCATCTTGTTGAGTCATGATAAGGATAAAAATGGTACTTACGTGCACAAGCCCGCACTATAGAGTTTACATAATCAGATTTTCTCAAGAAAGCTTTTCCTGAAACCTTGCTGTACTGCATATTTGGTGTACTCTGGATGGTGCGAATATGTGTCTGCAAAATATAAAGTCTATGCATCATAACCACAAAGAAGGAATTGCCAGTCTTGATACCCAACATGACATATGGAGTGGTCAACGGAGAGAATGAGGCAGCATGGGACCTACATTTGGTCCAGCAGCAGCCCTTTTACGGGCCAACCTTTATAGTGGCATTTATGGCAGAAAACAAGTTAAAAATTGCCTTTGAAATAAAATTAGAAGTTTGGACCCCTCTACGAACCTCTAAAATTGGTTGATGAGAATTTGGATAAAAGCATGCGAGAATGGCAACAGCTGCCTCTCGATATGCTAACCGAATCTTTAATTCCTCAGGTATTTCTTTATTGTCTTCCTGACCCGTTTCAAAGGTACCTTTTTGCTGAGAAAGTTCACCAGAAAAAACTCAGTAAATGAAGATGCTAGATTCTAACCGAATCCACAGGCCAAAAGTTAATTTCTAGACAGAAGTGGACTGAACAAACTACCCTCTTCAAAGCCTCCAATAGCTCTTCTCGTCCTATGTGATCTTGATCTTTTCTTGCAGTTAAAATTCCAGCTTCGTTCCTGTTCAACAATATGAGTTGGTCAAATATTCCCAAAAAGGCTGATATAAGGAGTACAAATGTCCAGAAAGAAATTACAGTATATTCTGCAGCTCTGCTCCAGTAAAGTTTTCAGTAAGTTCAGCAATTTCCTGCAGGAGGACATCTTTTTCCTTTTCTGAACGAAAATATTTATTTCTAGCATGCACCTGTTCAATATAGCATAAATTTAAGGGGGTGAAGGTTATTGAAAAACAACAAAAACTTAAGTACACAATAATCCAAAATATCAAATTCTATTACATGCAATATGGCCAATCTTCCATCCTTTGATGGCAAGCCAACCCTTATAATCTTGTCAAAACGACCCTTCCTCAGAAGAGCTGGATCCAATATATCCAATCGATTTGTTGCCCCTATAACCAAAACCTGCAGCAGTTGATTATAGTGATGTGTTTATTAACAGAATGTCTTGCGAGTGTGCAGACCTGTGAAGTTGATTCCTTAAATCCATCCATCTCCGTCAAAATCTGAAGCAAGCCTTGTTCCCTCTCAGCACCGCCCTGTAATAAGCTAATGAGTGCAAGTAATTAGAATAAGCATCTGATAGGGATTGTTTATGTACAAGTATTTTTTGGACCAAGCTCTTTAAGCTATGAGGCATTCAACTTAATCACCAGTTTGATTGACCATATATGAATAGATGGTCAAACCTAAATGGTAAATCCTTGCGTTGGCATGTATCTTCCTTGCTTCATCATTGATAAGCCAATGACTTGGTGAAAATGGAAACTTGAACTAAGTCCTACTTTTAACACCAAAAAATCACACTACTTTACATGCCGCACCATTCAAGGTGGTCTATGATCAGCAACCGCCATGACTATTGACCTAATCCACAAGGACTTCATAGATTGAGGCCAACAAACAGGAATTGCTGCAGCAAGATGAAGCCCACCACATCATTTGTCAGCACTTGCAACAAGCCCAGACACATCATGATAAAAATAAAAAATAAAAAATAAAAGAACTTTGTGATGTGCAATAAAGGGCCGCCTAATGCACGAAGCTCCCGCCAATGCAAGGTCCAGGAGAAAGGTCGGACCACATTGGATCTCTTGTATACAACCTTATCCTGCATTACAAGAGGTTATTTCCACAACTTGAACATGCGACCACCAAGCTACCTAGTGAATAATTGGGTAGCGCTTCCACAACTACAGCCATTTCGTCAGATATCCTGGGGTCGTTGAACAAACACACATAAGAAAATGGTGCTTCATCGTGTTACATTCAAAATACTCAACTTCATCAGCCAACTAGCTTGTAATTAAAACTACCAGATTTGTCCAAAAATCCACCCAAGCTTCCATGTGTCTTGCTTAAAGGCATTCCATGAAGAGCCATGGGAGCACCAACCCAAGTTGCTAGATTACCTAACCGCTAGCCAAGACCGTCATCTGAACCATCTTAGACTAACGTAGATGCCCACAAAGAAACTCCTAACTTATTGGAAAGGTATGCCTCTTGCAAACACTTCTTGGGAGTCAGCTACCCAGGTGGAGGATGGGCCAACTTTTGTGCTCAAGAACAAGCACATTTCCAAGGGGACAGTAGTGATTTCCTAAGGGACAGTAGTGACATAGTAACAGACACTGACATGGCACGAGTCACCAACATGTCGACCTATGCAGCAGAAACTGCTATTGTGGCATCTGTTGCTAATATGGTGAGGTTAAAAAAGAGACGAATGGCAAATTGTGCAGCAATAGGAAGCATCAATTAGAAGGGGTGTGTGGATCAACCAAGATGTTGAAGGGATAATAATCAGTTATCTAGTTTCGTATCAACTTTAACCAAGCAAAGAAGGGGGTTGAATAGCCTAGATTCAGAAAATTAGTAGAAGTAAATAGTTTGACTTCACTATTTTCTAATTGGTTGTAATAGCTAAGTTTTGTCGCTTTCTAACATGCCCAATGATAGTAGTGGTGGTATCAGCATGCATGGACAAATTTGTGGCATGCACAAGAGGAAAGAAAACAAGGCATGCAATGAAAATAAAAGCACAGTATATTTTATCTGTATCTTTAATCCTTCCTCTCTTAATTCAGAAATTGTGTTCCCTCTTAATCTCTTAATGAGGCACCATTGTTCAGCTTAGGTCAAAAGAGGAAAGCTGTAGGAGCTAAGAGCCCAACCAAAATCCGTAGGTGAGGTCCTGAGGATGAGGAGCATTTCATTTGGCGTCCAGAAAGCCATTGACTAGAGAGTATGGCAAAGACCATGCCAGCCTCCCCCAAACATCTACTCCCGAGTTAGTAGTCTGTGGTGGCTACGCTCCTTTCATTGGAGCTTTATTGGCACTACACTAATTATAAGAATAGGTACTGCCCATATGAGGGAAAGAAGGAAAATCATACTTCTCGCTTTTCCTGGCGAGATATAGGGATGATAAAGAATTCTAATATGAGTTACAAAGAAGGGATTCAAGGTAGGCACTATATAGGTTCATACGGCATTGACAAAAACTTCACTAGATCAATTAAATTTTCTATAATGATTTGTTATTGATTTTACTTACATAAGAGGTTCTAACCATTAACTTATTTGATACAATAATATAGTTTTGTCATTTAGGTTCTTTAATATTTCGTATGAGTATTATTTTTGCAGATAAGCAAGATAAAAGGAGATAGCACAGTCATAAACCTAGCCAGACCTGTGGGACCTGTGTCTGCCAATTGACAAAGGTTTGATGCCAAGCCAAGTAGGTGCCCAAACTAGATCTTGAAAGTCAAAAACCCTATTTGCCAAAAAAGATACTGTAAGCGCTCACCTAATTAATAGGCATGCCCACTAATCACATAGGTGATGGCAAACCAAGTACGAACGAAAACTAGAACTTCAAAGTCTCAAAAACATTGTTATGTACCAAAAGATAAGCTCATTGAAGACTATAAAATACCTCGCAATACATTGCCTAAATTTCAAAAGACTTGTTAATGAAGAAAAAGAAATAAATAAATTGGAGAATAATTTGAGATTGGTGCGTCTTTAATTGAAAGAAATAAAATTGGAGAACAATTTAAGATTGGCACATTTTCAATTAAATTTTAAATTGATGTTTATCATTTCATAAATTATCGAATTATTAGGTAATTTAGAATATTTATATTTTTCTTTTGGTAATTAATATTCCCAATTATGGTCTTGTGAATTGCTCCTAATTTAGGATTATTTATTTCCTAATTTCACTAGGATAAAGTATATAAACGAAGTCCAAAGTCATGTAATTGTGATCTTGAAATCAATAATAATTTTTTGCCTTTCTTTGTATGAGAATTTCCTCTATCTGAGGTTCGTTTGCCTATTTGTTCACAGTGCTATATCAATTATTATCAAAGTCAAAACCTAGTGGTTCAATCTTAGTACTAGTTACCTTCACATAACTCCATTTTATGCATCCACTTGTCCACCACTTTTATATCTACATCATTATTTCTTTCAAATTTCATTACAAAGTTCCTCCACCCCCAACACCAGAAAAAGGAAAAGAAATTATTATTACTGCTACAATAGGAAAAATAAAAAAAATAAGAAGAAAAAAAAGGGAAAAAAAATCAAACAACTACCCAATATGTATATACAAAACAATCTTCTTACGGGAATTACACTTGAAGACAATACCCTCATACTCCACTTCACTTACAATCAATTGAAATGGCAATTGATTGAAATGAAAGAATTGTGCTAAAAAAGTTGATAACTCGACACTAGGAAAGTTCTCTAATAACATTTTAAAAGTCTTCTAATGACACTTAAATAAGCTCATTAACAATGCAAGCTTAAAAGACCAAACAACCCGATAGTAACCATGTCTTAGGCTTTCAAACCATAGCTCATTCATGTTATCCAAAGAAATCATAAGAGGAAACTAAAACAAAACAAATATCATAAACAACATCACCTTAAAATTTCTATATCACACGATTTATTTCATAGTTAATTGTAACTTTAATATACATCCACTAGCTGAGTTAGATTTCTTTTTTTTTTTATCTACCACACTGAAAGTCTCAGTCTCACTTTGCATATGAGTTATATCTACCAATACTGTTAATAATTAATACTAACAATCATTATTATAAAATTCCAAGTGATACAACAATTTTTCATATTGCATATTTGAATTTTCTAGTAACATCTACTTTAGAGGCATTTATTACCTTCATATCTACTTTATTTGGGCTATGTTAAAGCACTTATTACTTTCATAACGACTTTAGTTGGCCACATATAAGATTGATTACAATGCTCATTTGTTTATCTCGCCAACTTACTTAACCATAAGTCAAATTTTTTAAATAGGGGCATACTAGTTTGCTAGGAGAAATTCAGTAACCTTCTTTATATGTTGATTTTGTCACAATTTATGTAGAATCATCCTTACTGTTACCATGTTCACATCCTATATTCTTACCTTATAACAATCTCAGATGTTTTCTTATACATTAAAAAGAACAACCAAAAAGGAATAACATAAAGCGCAAAAAAGGAGCAAACTGTATTGATTTCTTGCTCATTAGAAAGGAAGTCAAAAACAAAATAGTAAAGCAATTATTCCCTATGCTTGGAAATGACAATCCAAGAAGAAAAGTCGACAACTCATCTGAAGTTGAGTTCTTATAATAGGAGAATAATGCTGAAAAGGAATTAAACAAATTGGAGAATAATTTGAGATTAAGACATTTTCAATTAAAGAAAATAAAATGGAGAATAAATTAAGATCAGTGAATAGAATAACAACAACAACAAAGTCTTTATCCTGCTAACTCGGCTATATGGATCCTCCTACACCAATGGATTTGATGTTACTGTATCCTCATCTATATTTAGATGCATTCTGTATTGTTTTATAGTTGCTAACAAAGTCTTCTTTAGTCCCCTCTTCCACAATTAATGTGTTCATTTATCATGCTCCCACATCACCTAATTGAGACATTTATAGGTCACATAAGTGCATGTCCATATCATCTTAAACATGTATCTTGGAGTTTTGCGCAACCTCTACTTTCTCTCTAATATTCTCATTTCTTATCTTATCTATCCTAGTATATTCATACTCCGCCTTAACATCCTCATCTCTGCAACCCTCACTTGTACTCGTGAATTTACTTCATTTTATAGAATTTCTCTTTACGTTTTAGAAGTACCTTACTATAGTGTATGAAACTAATAGTGTTAATTTAAAGGAATTATTTTATTTAATTCACATGTGATTAGAATTAATCTAGTTATCTTACAATTATGGGATGCAGATTAATTAATTATAATAAGAAAACTGATGGATATAAATTTCTAATAAATAAGTTAATTAATTAATAACAAATTTATTTGATAAGTAATTTTAATAATTAAGTTAATTGCGAAGGTAATTAGTTAAATAATTTTAATAATTAAGTCATTTAATTATTTAAACATGATCGAAACAAATTAATTAACTTACTTATTAAATCTTTAAATTTATTAATTATCTTAAAATCCTTTAAAATTAATTAAATTCGTGATTAATTAATTAACTTAATTAAAAATATTTGACTAATTAAATTCATAATTAACTTAATTATCACAATTATTTAACTAATTAGATTCAAAATTA
>JBBPFP010000010.1:3400097-3417107 GCA_037974795.1 Kaempferia galanga
TGTTTCTTCTCCTTTTCCTAGATTCTTTTATTTCTGTTTTACAGACTTGAGAATACATTAAAATATGGTCTGGAACGAGTTTGGGCTATTGGATACATGAAAGGATCAAGGAGGTAAGTAGTAGACTTACACTTTTGTTATGTTTTTTTCATGTTCTATTATGCATTGGATTTGGAGATGGCTTTGACAAGATCCGTTGACAATTTTGAATGTATCATTTTTTAAAAGTTTCTTAAATCCATATAATGCTTACGAGGTATGAGAAGCTCCAAAAATTTACTTCAGGAATTCTGTTGTAAGTTCTTTTTAGTATTTCTGACTAATTTTCATGGATGTTTTCTAGAATTGTAATAGGATATGATGAAGGAACCATTATGGTGAAGATTGGTCGTGAAGTTCCAGTTGCCAGCATGGAGGGCAGTGGAAAAATTATTTGGGCAAAGCACACTGAGATTCAAACAGTTAATATCAAGACAATTGGAGCAGACTTTGAGGTTTGAAAGTTCTAGTGTTCTCTTGAGAAGAAAACATGAACCTCCTGAGAACATAATATTTATTATTCCACAGGTCACAGATGGTGAAAGATTGCCTTTAGCTGTCAAGGAACTGGGAAGCTGTGATCTGTACCCACAAGTAAGTTTTAGCTGAAAAGCAACAGTTTTGTCTTAAGTGATCTTCTCCAGTTTAACTGGTGGAAATATTCACCAAAGAACCCCCACAATCTGAGAGGTTGGGAAAACCCAAAACCAAGTGCTGTGCCTTTTTAGTTTGCTGTTACATTATGCATGAATGGAAAAAAATACCGGGGTAGTTTTAGCAAATAGTTGAAGAACCTGCAATAATTGCTTGTTGTCCTTGATCACATAACAAAATTTTAATGATATTGGGAAGTCAGAATTTTGTTATTTCACTAAAATCTACACTGTTTGTAATAACAGTTGCGTCCTGAGTATTCAGTCTTGGGTATGTTCATCAGACTTGCAATACTTGCTGCTATTTAGTCACATTGTTTTGACCGTTGAACAATGTTGGTGAAAGATTCAAGTGATGACTAATTTGCTAGTTATAACTACTGGCATACAACTTATAAAACTATTGCTAGGATATTGTTGATATTAAATACTAGTTTAAAGATTCATCAGCATTTCCATGAAGTCTACCCCATTTTGAGATGCTATACTGGATACACTAATTGCTTCCTCTATGCTGAATTTAGTGCTACTTTTTGGGTTAACAGTGTTAAATTTGGATATGGTTGATGTATGTTTGTGAGCGCATGGGTGGATGTGGGGATTTCTTGTAGGACCATCTTTGTGGGAAAGATTCTCCAATGTGCTATCTTTTCTTATTTATGACCTGACATGCTTCCGTTCTTTGCTTACTGGAACACTATCATTAGCCATGCAATTCAAATTTTTTTAACATAAGTCCTTGTTTGCCTGGGAGAGATGGTAAATTCAAAGGATGAATATATAAAAGGGCAGAAAGTGGAGGGGAGAGATGAAAAGGATATTCTTTGAGTTTGTCTCCTTGAACTGATGTAAGAGAAAAAGGCTGAGTCACTTTTTTATAATCAAGTCCTAAATAATTTTCCATTCGATTTTGGGCATCTGATTTACTAAGGACTGATCATGGAGTGAAATACTATGCCGCCCGACGCACACAGTATTTATTGTTCCGTTGGCGGACCAAAACCGACACCCGTTGTGTAGAGATTTTGCCGTCAAGTGAAAGTCCGTCTGCGACTACACGCGCAACAGAAGTGTGCGTCCGCCCGCGATTGCAACGTAACACAACTGCATCGCTATGTGACACTTCCAGAGTCGCCGAAAGCATTGTTGGAGGTTCCGGTGCTACCGGAGGCGTCGCCAGACGCCTCTGATGCCGTCGGAGGCATCTCGGGCGTTGGCGGAAGGCGCTGCGTGCAGGCATGAGTCATTGTGCAAAATCAATTTACGGTTTAAATAATTAAAATAATTCCCACCTAAGTGTGATATTTCAAAGAGGCTTTTATAAACCATAATTAAATTAACCCAATAAAATATAAAAAACATATTTAAATTTTAAAAAATAATAAAATTTATTAAATGATATTCTAAAATTGTTTTTAATATTTTAAATTTTATTTAAAAATTCTAAAAATTTCTAAAAATTTTTAAAAATAATTTATAAAAATTCTAATAAATCAAATTTATATTCTAATATATTTTTTAATTCTTTTATATATTTTTTTTACTGCTTTAATGTTAATTGATATTCTAATATTTTTTACGATTTTAAATATATATTATTTAAACTAATAATTTATTTATTTATATGATTATTGTATATATTTTATATTAATTTATATAATTATGAGTTTTTAATCTCGATATTGGAGAACTATAAATGTTACTTAAGCAAAATGTTACAAAACCAATACTTCCATTTGATTCACACCACTCCTTTTAGTATTAGTAAGATAACATATTGTGATATATCAATTTTACTTTTAGTTATTGATAGATCAATTTTCTTTAAAAAAATTATATTTAATTATTTTTTAACCATTATTTAATAATGGAAAACTTATATAAAATCAATATACAACTTATTTTTAAATTGAACACAATAAATATAATTATCTAATAATTACTATATATAAATAAAAAAAAATACTGAAATCATTTCGGCATAGCATGATACGATACTGAAACCATATTCGTTCCAGGGACTGAAACTTCGGCACGGGTCGAGATTTTAAACCTTGGGATTGATGCTTAATTTATTTTATCATCAAATATCCATCTCTTGTCTCTTGTTTGACAAAGGAAACGAGTGATAAATGATAACATGTATGTAACTTCTTGTCTTTGAATTTCCTGTTTCAGATCATTCTGCCTTGAATTACTTTCTAGTTACCGATTGATTTACATGTTAATTTTATATGTTTAAAAGTAAAAGATTATTGCCATAACATTTTACTCTTGAATTAGGTAATCTAACAAGAGGCTAAAAAGGGACTTTGGTTTCCATTACAGTCAAATATTCTTTTGGTTGTGTTAATCTCTAGTGAAATGTACACTTTTGAAGTTGCCAAAACAACTTGATCTAATACTTTCAACATGCCTATCACTTGTTATTTTTTAAAGTTATCTCTTTAGATTAATATGTATGGTACATTGGTTTGCTTTGCTTGTTCTTTCAGAGCTTGAAGCATAACCCAAATGGTAGATTTGTTGTTGTCTGTGGAGATGGAGAATACATTATATATACTGCATTGGCATGGAGAAATAGATCATTTGGATCTGCATTGGAATTTGTCTGGTCTTCTGATGGAGAGTATGCAATCAGGGAAAGTACATCAAGAATTAAGATATTCAGCAAAACCTTCCAGGTTTGACCTTTCTCTCATGTGCTTGTACAGTGGAATTTGCATGTTTGATAAATTTACTCGCATGGGAGTTAGAATGAAAAAGTCACTGAGAGGTAGTCAAGAGTATTCTTTATTCAATTCTCTTTTATTTTCTCAATTATGCAACGTCATCATCAAGTCATGTTTAAAATGTACTTTCTTATTTTTTGAAGACAGAATTAATTTAGATTATAGTCATGTTGTTCTTAATCAGATTTGCATGCGTACATATGCTATTACTTTATAGTAGAAGTGAAGTATATTAACTATTGAGACATTTCCCCTGGTTATTGACCGTGATGGATTCTTTCAGGAGAGAAAAAGTATACGACCAGCCTTTTCTGCTGAGCATATTTATGGAGGAATACTATTAGCAATGTGCTCCAATGACTTCATTTGTTTTTATGATTGGGCTGAATGTAGATTAATACGTCGGATTGATGTTGGTGTTAAGGTAAGTTCATTGCTTCCCTTGTAATATGTTGCCATACTCTAAGCTGGTTCCTCTTAGCTTTGTTGATTGCTGCAGAACCTGTATTGGGCTGATAGTGGTGATCTTCTAGTCATATCAAGTGATACATCATTCTACATACTGAAATACAATGTAAGTTGTCATACCAAATTTACCCCTTCAGTAGATATATTGTAGAGATTTTAGTTATTTACTATTGATGTGTATGCTGCTTTACCCATATAACATACAATATATTGGAAATTGTATATTCATTTATCTTGTGTTTCTTTCAGAGAGATGTTGTTTCCTCTTACCTAGAAAATGGTAAGCCAGCAGATGATGATGGGGTAGAAGAGGCATTTGAGCTTCTGCATGAAGTAAATGAACGTGTTCGGAGTGGTATATGGGTTGGCGACTGTTTCATTTATAATAATTCTTCTTGGCGACTAAATTATTGTGTTGGTGGAGAGGTAGCCTTCTAATTTTTTTGCTACCTTCTTTATTTCCATGTATGTTTTACACAAGTGTAATATTTTTGATTTGTCATGCTTAGGTCACCACCATGTTTCATTTGGACCGCCCTATGTATTTGCTGGGATATCTTGCTAGTCAAAGTCGGGTGTATCTTATTGACAAGGAGTTCAAGTAAATTGGCATGAGGATATTCTCATTTTTTTCATTTTCATTGATGGGTTATCTTTGCTAAAAACCTCTGTTCATTTCAGTGTTATGGGCTATACCTTACTCCTCAGTCTGATTGAGTATAAAACTCTTGTTACACGTGGGGATCTAGAACGTGCCAAAGGAATTTTGCCATCAATTCCAAAGGAACATCACAATAGGTACATAATTTCTTCTGGTTTGCAGTTTTGCTTGGCCTTGTTTGCTAGTAGAGCCGTTTAGTAAATCAAGTTAAGTATCTTGATCCTTTACATTACACTAACCATTGTCAAATTTTATAACCCTGATCGCATATCTAATTATAATCCAAATTCAAAATGCACGTGTTTTCTGATACTAGCCTCCTAATTGTAATTACGAGGCTCTTGAATGAAGTTATGTTTACAATAGCTCAAATGTCCAAGTAATTTTGCTTTGAACATGGTATATCCTTATTATTTTTAATTTGACATTGAATATTAATGGGAACTTTCAATGTGTTAGTGTGGCACATTTCTTGGAATCCCGAGGAATGGTAGAGGATGCTCTTGAGGTAGCAACTGATCCTAATTACAGATTTGATTTAGCTCTCCAGCTTGGTCGATTGGAAATTGCAAAGGTACATTTTTGGATCCTTCAATGTTATAACAGGCTTATTCTTTTTCTTAGCATTGTACTTGTGTGGCTAGTGTCTTCTATTATATTATTGGTGTTTCCTCTTCAGGAGATTGCTATTGATGTACAAAGTGAATCTAAGTGGAAGCAACTGGGAGAGCTGGCTATGTCTACTGGAAAGGTAATAACCTTAAAAACTTTAATTTGCCTACAAAGGCATGAATATATAAATTGGCAAGATTCCCTTGTAGTTCAGTAATGAAAAGAATTGAATGAAAAGGGAAATGTTTTGTTATTCATGTAGATTGACTTATCAATAACAACTATTCTAGTAAAAATGGACTAAAGTTCTAGCCTTGAGTTTCAGCCAGTAATTGGCATTGAATGCCATAGGATAACTTGAAATTTTGTTGTGGCGATAAATGGATAACTACACAAGATATGGGTGTTGGAAAGAGTACTGAGAAATACCCATTTAGTCCTCAAGCCTTCTCATCCTCATTAGCCCTTCCTGCTTCATAGCTTCAAACTGAAATGGGAAGCATAGAGGAGTGGTTTCTTTGAAGACTCAAAAGTATGATTTGCAAGCATGTTTATAAAATGCTAGAAAATGAGCATAAGTTGCAATTATCCTTTGGAAGGACTTTGGTCATCGGTGGTTAGAGGCTTTTGGGACCCTATGGTTCAGTTGGTTCGCTGTAAAAGATCCTCATTTTGTGGTTTCAAGTGGAATGCTAGAAAAATGGGTAGAATTTGATGTAAAATTGGTTGGTGGGAGTATGCCATATTTTATACTGTAACTTGTTCTCTTAGTATTAATGGGACATTGTGGTATTTTACTGGTTCAGCAAGGACGGTGCTATAGTCTATGGTAATGCACTTGATTTCTTAATTTTAATATCTGATGGATTTAGTCATCCCTGTTATTCTAAATTTAGTGCATCATCCCTGAAAACTAGCTTGTCGAACTCGAAACTTTCTATGTCATTTTGCCCTAATATTTTTGACAGCTGATATAGTACAGTGACCGACTCATATTTCATTTCTTGTCATGCAGTTAGAGATGGCTGAGGAATGCCTATCACATGCTATGGATTTGAGTGGGTTGTTGCTTCTTTACTCGGCCATTGGTGATGCTGAAGGGATAACAAAACTTGCATCTCTCGCAAAAGAACAAGGAAAGAATAATGTTGCATTTCTTTGTCTATTCATGCTAGGTAAATTGGAAGGTTGCCTTCAGTTATTGGTAGAGAGGTAATTTCATATTGTAATGGTTGTGGGCCATTCTGCTATTTCTATCTTGTATTTTTGCTGCCTTGTAAAAATTTATCTTCTTGCTCATTAAGCATCCATGTTTTGCAGTAATCGCATTCCAGAAGCTGCTCTAATGGCGAGGGCGTATCTTCCAAGTAAAGTATCAGAAATTGTCTCAGTTTGGAAAAAGGATCTTAGTAAGGCATGTTTTTTTCCTCCACTGATCCTTTTTCTAAACAACACTCTTTTTGTTAAAATGTATGGCAGGAAAAGTTGGATATATTCACTTATGTGATGCTTAGGTTTCCTTGAAATTGCTTTGTGAGGTTTGCAACTCTATTTCCTGACTTTTTGATTGTGTGAAGGTCAATTCAAAAGCTGCTGATTCTTTGGCTGATCCCGAAGAGTACCCTAATTTATTTGAGCATTGGCAGATTGCTTTGGCTGTTGAGTCAAATCTTGCTCCTAGCAGGTTTTGATTATATTGTATCTTATATTCTATGCCTTGCACTCATTAACATAGGGTATTCTGTAAAATTATTTCAGTACAGTGAAACATCTATATTCCATTGTATTCATGATGAATTGTCATAATTTTGTTCTGGATTCTTGATAAGGGGCAAAATGGCCCTTTTCATACTTAAATATTAGGATAATGTTTGGATTTGTAATTAGGCTTACTATGGGATGCTACTTATTTATTTTTCTTTGCTTAATTTACTTTCTATCTAATATTATATTTCAATTCAAATGAGTGCTGGTTTGTTTGGCCTACAACTAGTTTGTTTAACTTAGAACTTTTAGAACTTTGCTAGAATTGACTGTGGAACAAGCTAAGACGATTTCTAGTTTCCAATCCAACTTTTGTTTGTTAAATGGCTGGATATGATAACTGGCCATTTTTTCTGTTGTATATATGGATTATGAAAGAAACACTCGATCACCGCTCTGAGGTGATAGTCAATGAGAGCAGGATTAATACATGTGCAGTCTAACAAATTCCTATTATTTTATCAAATATTTATAATACATGTTGACCGAGACAGTCCACAGAATAACCTTTCCTTTGACCATAAGGATAAGACCGTTTATCCATATCAATATTGTCTTGGACCTTAACAAATTAGTGATTGGTTAGTCTGAATAATCTTTATTTGGGTCATGAACAGATGAAATGTGATCCTCACTGCACAAGCCTATGGATCCATTTTTTTAAAATGATCTGTGTCTTATGTCTACTTTTCTAAGAAACATACATCTAATTGCTCAGTAAATCTAACTGCGAACTGTTACACATTATTTGTTGAAGTAATAAAACAGTTGTTAACCTGTTTGAAAAACATTAATGTATTAGAGGGGCAAGGCAACCATTGTAATATTTTCAACATTGCAATGACTTTTGTGCTGGAAAATGAAACAAGGAATCCTCTGTATGGAAAACTTGAGAAATGGCACCCATTATATAAAGTGAAGAAAAATAGGAGAACTTTTTTTAATGTCCATACAATTACTTTTAGGTTAACATTTAGTTCTTGTCCCATTTTACCCAAAATCTCAACCTTGAACTAATTAACTGCATGATATATAAAATGTCATTATCAAAGTTATTTTAATATTTGCATGACTAAGATAAACTTGCATATGAAGGCTTATCATTGGGCTGTATAATTAATTAGCTATTCTTAAGTTCTTCCTTAAATTGTCTTTGTAAATAGCTATAAGGTCGTTTACAACTGCATTTGTTAGGAGTTTTGCTTGAAACAAATCCCGTGTTATGATATCGATTCTTGTTTCTCCATGTCTGGTAAGTAGAAGTATTTAGTGTTATATTTTCTTCCCTTGCAGATGCTAATTCAATCAAGGTTTCTGAATTGGCTGCTAGAATTTAGCTCCTCAATAGACCATTGTATTCATTATATATTGAAATAATTTAGCTCTTCGACATTCTAATGTATTTGTTATATGTGAATAGAATTCATCTATTCAATATACCAATGTATTCATTGTATATTTGAGTTTGAAATTTGTTAGTCCTAAAGTTGGAATAGGGAGTTTGATGGTTATGCAAAGTGTCAGTCTCTCAATAACATTCTTTTGAATGATTGGAAATGGACATTAGATAATACTATCTAGCAATTTTAACTGTGTAGTTAGTTCTCAATTCTCATGTTTTTCTTTGATTAGTTTGAGTGTTTGTGTTGTCTCTCTTGGAATCAAATGTTTGCTTGAGTTAGTACTTGTTTCAACCAAGTTAGTTACCTGAGTGTCATTTCCAATAACAGGGGTAAGTATCCTCCATCCGAGGAATACTTGAGCTATGTTGAAAAGTCCAATATTAATCTTGTGGAAGCTTTTAGAAGAATGCAAGTTGATGAAGAGAGCACGCCTCTTGAAAACGGTGACTATGGCCATGAGGTAGGAGCCAAATTTGTTTAGACTATGATAACTGGGCTCATTTCTTATGCAAACTTCATAAAGTCATGCATATTGGAACACCAAAGAACAGGGTTAGATTTTGATCAAATCTAAGTTGTTTCTAGTGTCCATGCAGCAAGTGGATGCTGTTCTTGTACATAGTGAACCTATCATTTTGAAACTAGACAATTTTGTGATGATTAATGAGCTTGTTAAAATGGAAATTTGTGACAAGCGGTATTTTGATGGCAACAAAATGACAACAATGTTTATGGAATGGAGGAGAAAAAAGCTCTGTAAGAGAGTAGTATCAAATATACTAGAATAAAAAAGAAGTGAAGGATGATTAAACAGATAAAATATTTGGCAGGATAGGCTGTTCACTCTTTATATGACCAGTTGATAAAAACATTTTTTTTTGACAGAATAGGTTGTTCAATCCTGCATGACTAGAGTGTACAATGCTATTAGGACAATAAATACTAGAGCTTTGCTTTTTATGAACAATTTAGAGATGGATAAGCCTGGCATCACTAATTTACTCATCAATTCTTTGATGTCAGCAACAGATTTCCTATACCTATATTTATTTCATAAAGTCACAAGAAAAGTTGAAATTTTGTTTCTTAGGATAGAAGAAATATAAATTGCTTCTTCAAGTTGGTTATTCGTCATACTTCTATTGGTGCTATATTATATACTGCCAAACAATATGCAGGTGATACAGGAGGATGGGGTAGAGGAGAATCCAGAGGAACCTGTTGAAGTTGATGTAGATGATTCTACTGATAGCTCAGTGCTTGTCAATGGGAATGAGGGTGAGGAACAGTGGGGTATGAATAATGAAGGAACTTCCTCAGCCTAAACACACTTGGTTCAGCCTCTGTAAAATCGAAATTTTGTGTCTGGTGATTAATTGTTTCTCATTCTCAATTACCTCATTTTTTCTCGAATGGTTCTAATGCTCGTGATATTAGCAAAAGCCAGGATCTAACTGAAATTTTGGATAGAGCCTCAACAAAATACGTATTGAAGCTTGTCTTCATTGGAGCAATATACAATTGGTTTTCAATATTGTTGAAACTGATTCTCAACATTATCTGTATTTATGAAATCTTTGTTTTCCTTAGTTTGAAGCTGAATTCAATGGATGCCATTTTTAGTGTGCTTGAGTCCGTTGCCATGGTTGCTCTTGGTTTCTGTTTGAGAAAAAAGAATATTACTCCAACCTTTTTTTTTTAAATTCCAAGTCATCTTAATTCTTTGAGTTCTTCAGTTCGTTGTCTTGCTGTGAATTGTATGGATCTGTTTTGAATTATATGGTTTATTTCTTTGCTTTGTCTTTATGTTATATTGTAATTTTATTGAGTCTGTTCTCTTTATATTTATCTTGCAGTGCTAACTCCGCACCAATAGCAACTTCTTAGGAAAGGTATCTTTCAGTAGCTCATGAAGTTTGTTTACCTTTTTTTTTTCTCTTTGACTTTTGATTGTGTAATCTGGATATGCAAAAAATAGAAATATATTGTATTACATCTCATATTCCCCCCTCATGTTAAACTCCTTTTCTGGTTAGTTGGCACTATTGAACTCACATTTGTTAAATGAATCAGTCTCTGTATTTTTGTTTGATGTTTAACTTTACCCCTCCGCATTTATTTATGGCCAGGCTCTAGAAGGAAATGTTATGGTGCACTGTTATCCTTTCCACTTTGAGATTTCTTCCTTGCGATCCTTCAGCTCCAGAATTGCAAATCATAATAAACGCATTCATGAGATAGCATAAATCTAAGTTGTTTGTACACTGTACCCATCTTAGAGATATAGTTGAGGTTTTTAGATGATTGGTTTCCCAGCAATCCTTATTTGGGAATAGCAGACAGCTTCTTTCAGTTATTGTATTCAATCATATCATTTATATAGATTTATTATTAGCTTCTTAGAGAAATTTCTTGAGCGTAGTAATTTTGTTGGTCTCTTCATCCTGGGTGAATAACACCTGAATGTTTGTATGGTTTTTCATTAGTCTGATTGAATCCAAAAACCATTACATGTTGCCGAGCTATTTGATGCAGAGTTATTAGGTTTGTCTTAAATCTTGTTTTCAGTATGTTTTTGATGAAATTTTATAGGGCGCCTGGGATGATAGAAAACTGGTATACTTTTTTTTTTTTTTAAAGTTTGGATGTGCCAATAAGCATCTTGGCAGGCATGATTTATACTTCCTAATAGTTATTACTAACTTCTTATTTAGTAATATCTCCTTGCCAAGTTTAGAAAATGTATTTTAATAGCTGTGACAAATGCATCTAACTCGCATCTAAAATCCCAAGAAAATGCATGTGGGAAACTTGAAATAGAAACAATTAAAGAATGTTTAAACATGCCCAACAGTTTATAGAGCTGTGTGACAAAGCTCATATCTTTGCTGATTGGGTTGCATGCTTCCTGTCGAGTACATCCAATATAATTTTACACGATGTAACTATCTTGTGTTCAAGTTGACTCGTGATAGACATAATTCCATTGTTGTATCAAAAATATTTGTTTGGGATTGATTTGCTTCTCAACTTTTAATCGGATTTTATTTTTCCCGTGGTCTCAAATTTTGAATTTCTGTATGTTGTATGGTTGATTTGAATTTAATCTAAGAGCTCTACCATTCATAGAGTCCAAGAGTTTTATGTGTTATTCGTGCCTTGAGGGAAATAACTAGATATCGGATTATCATTGGAAAAGAACAGCATGATTGATTGGATGATACATGTTCGTAGTTATGAACCTGTTCAGTACCCTTTGAGGTTGACGTTTGTAGATTCAATGTTAAATCTGGAATCTAGTACAAGTTCATATAATAAAGTCTTCCCGACGCAACTCATTCTCAAACCAAACAACTAGTGCTTGGACATACAATCATGTTGATTCTTACAATTTCATAGATTATTTGAAGCTTGAGAATTTTGTCTCATCCCTAAATTTCTCATTGTGTTTGTTACTCTATCACTGACAAATGATTCAATTGAATGTTGCCATTGTTCTACCTAGCCCATGAATTCTGTTTGACTAGGTATTTATGTCTCGATTGGCACGAGTTTAATGGTTGCACCAAAAAGGGTTCACTCAAAACATGTTTGGTTGTGTACCTATTGAACACAAACCAACTTATTTATTTTGGGATTGTAGCAAGCATTACCTAAATTGTACCAAGTAAGTCCATAGAATATATAATTTGGCTCCCCTCTCTAATGATAACAAGCATATAAACAATTTTATATTTCATTCCATATATATTTTACTTTATATCCCAATATTGAGCAACTCCAAACTCAATCAAACCCAAATAACTACAAAGATACATCCAATTATCAGATATCCATAGTTGACTTCCTTCTTACAGCACATCTGAAAAGTATACTAGTAATTTAGTTTAGGAAATGTATGTCACAACACCCTCCCCTCCGGTTATGCACCTCCACTCTCCCAATAATATCAAGAAGACCACAAGGTAAACTTTACAGAAGTTTCACGCAATCTCATGACATTGACAAGTCAACAATCCCTTGTCACGTTCTTCTCCTAAAGCAACGTAAAGCTTCTGTTCCTCTCTGTCTAATTATTGCTGCTGCTGCTGCTGTACGTACGTCCATTAGAACTTGCCCTCGGCTTTGACCGCGGGCAGCGCCGCCTTACCCTCATGCTCCTCGATCTCCTCACCTTCGCCTTCCCCCTCCTCTTCCACCATGCTCTCCGACGGTTCTCCGCTGCTCGCTTCAGACTCCGGTGGCTCCCCCTCCCTAGCCTTGTACGTCGGCGGTTGGGGGAGTTTCAGCTGGTGGTAATGCTGCGGCACCGGTGCCACCGTCGAGTAGAACTCTTGTGGGACGGGAGTGGCGGCGCAGTAGTGAGCAGCCCCCGGATGGGTACCGTAGATGGCCGGACCGGCCGCCGACGTGGCATACTCCGGGGGAACCCATATGCCTCCCAGCACCACCAGCTGCGGTGCCGTGGCCGCCGCCTGCGGCGCCGGCGCCGGCCTTCTCGTGTGAAGCCTATATTTCTGAGAGAAGAGAGAGCAAATGATTAGTCCGCTTCGTGAGTACTAACTACGGCCAGAAAGGGAACAGTCACTGGAATTGGCAGAACCTGCAAGTGGCTTTTCACCTCATCATTGGTCAATCCATCAACCTTCATCAGCTCTCTTATCTGCTTTGGAGTCGCCACTGTTCCAATTGTTCAGATAAAAAAAAAAAATCAAATCTTTGTTTAAACTCCATTTATTTTTATATTTATCTTTGTTTGCGATAGAGGGTATTTATAATTGACCTTGAGAGCCTCCCAATATTTGAAGAGCATTGACAAAGCGCCGGTGCAAGTCAGGCGACCAGCATCTCCTTGCTTTCCTATGAGCTGGCGACGACGGCGCCGCCTGGCTTTCCTTCGGGTGGCCGCCACCTTCCTTGCAGTGTTCTACCCCGCCGCCATTTTCTCTTCTACCATTGACACTACCTATTTCCACCTCGACGCACTTCGTTTCCTCGACGGCCTTTTCTGAGGACGCAAGGGCGAGCTCTGGCAGAGCGCAGGGAGGCGCCGCCGCCGCCGTTCTGGTCCCGCCTCTGTTCTTCTCTTTGGAGAATGGAAGGAAGGCACCGCCGTTCCTCTGTTTGGCGTCCAGCGCCAGCCTGGGGCTCACGTCGATTGCTTGCTCCGCCTCCAGTTTCTTCGCCGGCACCAGCGGAACTTGCTTCTCCGCGGCGTCGTCGTCCGGTTGGATCCAGAGCTGGGACGACAGCATCCAGCTCGGCTTCTCAGAAGTCGCATTGACAGCGTCCTCTTCGCCCCCATCCACGTTCATGTTCTTAAGAGGTATGAACTCTTCCAGCACCGGCCGCGCCGCCCCCTGCTTCGCGTGGCGCGTCGTCTCCAGCTGCTGCTTGTAACACTCGATTGCTATCGCACAAAGCAAAACCAATCACAAGCTGGGATTTTTATACCATAACCAGTTTCACCATATGAAACCTCGGCTATTAAATCGGTACCATCGTTTAGAAGCTGCATGCACAGAGGTAGCTCGCGTTTAAAAGCTTCAATCTTGTTGCGTTCTTCTTCGAGGCGGACCAGGAACTCTTGAATCTTTTGGCTGTTCGCTGGCTGCTGCTGCTGCTGCTGTTCTGGGATCTGTTTCTGGATCATGGAGTAAGTGTTAGGTGTATAATCGAGGCTGAGCTCGGCGGGTACTGAAGCCATGGCAGCTGTTACTGCTACAATGAACGGAGGCTGCAAGATCTTCCTAAGACGGAGGTTTTGGGGGATGATGCTGTGTGCTCACAAGAGGAATCAAGGGGGATTACCCTCTTTGTAGGGTGAGTTCGAGGTGGGAGAATAAAGTGAGATTTGAGAGGAGCAAAAGAAAAAGGAATCAGATAAAGAAAGGATGGTAACTTCTTGCAAAGAACAAAGGCAAAAGTCTGTTCTTACTCCCTCCCTTGTTTCGGCTCCTTGTACTGCTCCAAATCAACTGCAGACATCAAAAAGATTCTTCTACCTCCTCCTTCCTCGCATATTTGTTCCTTGTCCTTGTGGAGCTTCGAAATTCAGACCCCAATATTGAGGCAAATTCCAGTAGAGGACATTCTGAATCGCAGAGGACATTCTGGTAGAAGAAGAACTAAAAAGATAGCCACAGATGTCAAAGTGAAATTTTTATAGAACCATGATTCTGAAATGATTAAACTATAATAAACAGGCCATAAGATAAAGATGAAGCAGCGTATACAAAGATTCTCATTGGCAGAGGCCATTTAAAAGGCAAGGGAGGGGGGAGATGCTGCCCTCCTTTTTCTTTAATTTGTGTTCAAAAGGTATTCACTGTCTCTGACCTTTCACACAGGGAATTCATGGCAGAGGACAGAATATCTATTGTGTGCTTCAAAGGGCCTCCATAAGCAAGGAATATCTCCATGGTGGTGGCCAGTCCACAGCTCGAGTTCTCGTGGAACAAAGAAATTTAGACAATTTATCAGAGGGCTCGTCTAAAATTGAATGGTCATATTGATCGTTCTGATTAAACGTTTTAAAGGAGCGAAATTCAGATAAACAATCCACAGGAATGAAGTGCGAATCTTCGGCTACTTCAGTAGTAGCTTTTGGACGACGTTAAGCAGATTCCTCTACGTCGACGGAGGGAAGAGAAAGTGAAAGAGAAAGAGAAGGAACTGCGTTGCATCGAATTCGATGTGCAATCATGAAGCTTGGTCGCTTTCTGCACCAGTCTTCAGGTACAAGACTCCAATGCGCGCCTTTTCCTGATTCCCTCCCTTCCTCCCTCCATTTCCCTTCTCTTCTGCTCGCCGAGCTTTTGAGACGACGACACATGGCTTCGATATTCTCATTGAATATACCTTTTGTCTAATGCGAGCAGGGAATATTCCGATTGGCCCCTTGCAATTAGCTTTAATTATTCCCTGCGTCTCCTCCTCCTGCTTCTTACTGTGGCCTGTGGAACCGAGGACCACGAGTGAGGTTTGATGCGAATGGTGAGTAGGAGTCTATGTAACGGGTCCTTATCCGGTCAATAGGAGTTCGGGTGCGTGGTATTCTGTTAACACTTTGTTAACGCAGAGATTATGTGGTAGTAGTATTCAATCTTCTTAACCGGTTTGACTTAGCCGACCGTGACTTGCCGATCCGTCGAGTTGCTAACCTCTCGAGCTTTCGGCCTGCTATGGTTATTAAAATTAAAAGACATGCCGATTATAACAATACCTCTTAATTCCTCCTTTGTGATCTTTTAATTGGTGGTAAAAGGTGACTTCGCTAACCTCTGACATCCCCGCCAACCCGTCCTAGGGCTAACACGGAGACCTTCATGATCTTTTAATGACCCTTTAATAAGAAGGGTCCTTGGAATTTTCTCTCTATAGAGGTAAAGGAAAGAGAAAGCTCAAAGAAATTCTCTATCTATACTTTTCATTTTCTATATTTTTTTCGGCCGCCATCAAACCTCCTTACTAACTTAGGCATCGAAATAGGCTCGTTGGGGCAACTTCCAATGAACCTTTGATGTTTATTACTCTCCGTAAAACAATTACAGTGCTAAAAAAAAAATTCTTGGAGAATTTTCAAACTGAAATAATGCTGGTAGGGTTGGGTTGGATAAATTGATCAAGATAGAATCTAGGTCTAGTTATCAAAATGTTTTAATCCATTTAATCTATAATTTTAAAAAAAATATAAACTTTCGAATAAATCTAACCGAATTTCTGAATTAATTCGGTTCCATAGGTTATTTCGATGTAACTAAAGTTTTATTCACCAAGCATATGGTGTCTTTTCTTAGGTTTATAGCTTATATTCAACAAAGATGGTAATTCTTTGACGATTTTAAAAATGATTTATTTTTTCCTTTTTCTTTTGTAGAACATGGAATCTCTGCAAGAATATGGTGTGGCTGCTCAAGGAAGTTACTGTTGAAATGATAGTTGTCCACGGGCACTCCACTTATCTTTTAAACAAAAAGGCCACATATTCCTCACAACTCTCTCATTTATCTTCTTCTTATATTTCTGTCCTCTGTCATGACTTCTTCTGTACAAACCCCTCTTTTCATATGGCCGGCCATCTTGTGATTCTGTATCACCAACTTGAAAAGGATGGCCATATTTATCATATATATAATCTTATCTGATCAGCAATAAGTAAGCATATGCATACAACATGTTCAGTAACATCAATTTTGGGAACTTGAATAATCTCCATGAACTTTTGCTGCAGCTCTTGACTGTGGAAGGGTGTCTCAAGCTGCACTATTCCAGTTTCATGTGATATAGAATCAGTTTCAGTAATTACTTGAATAAATTGGTTTCAGTACATCCAAAAATCTCATTTTTTATTATCATTATTAGTGCTACAGTGGTGTTTGTATCTTCAGTACTTACTATTGTCATTAATCCTATTAGAAATAGTTTAGTCAGACAGAGTTGGGAGAGATAAAAGCATAGCATCTGAAGCATATTCAGGACTAATGCAACACTTAAACTTATTCAACAACTATTCATGATTCTGACAATTATATTGCTAACACTGATTAAGATGGTTCTTTCTAACAAACAACTTTTATTTTTCTTATTTTTCAAATTTCACCTGCCTCTTCTGCTTTCTATTTTTCTTACAACAGTGATAGATTTAGAAAGGCCCAGGCTGAGTTTGACTTTGGACT
>JBBPFP010000010.1:3421599-3446488 GCA_037974795.1 Kaempferia galanga
CCAAAGAGAGTAACGGCACGGTCAACGACCACGAGGGTCGTCAAGAAGGGCCGCCTAGAGGGCCACTAAGAAGGACCGGGTCGTTACAGTCTGCAAGCATGATATTGGGTAGGAGGTCAATAAGAGTGTGAGTAGGATTATTGACATCTTGTATAAGTTGAGTGATTAAAGGTATCTTTATCTTATTGACAGATTTTGGTAAAACTGCACAACGTCTTAGTCATCATGTGACATGGTTGAGTATGGAAAAATATTTTCATAAAATATGATATCTCAAGAAGTAATCATTTTTCTATCAATCAAATCATAAAGAAGATACCCTTTTGTACAGATGGATAACCAAGAAAAATACAATATTGCAGACGAGCATAGATTGTAGATTTGTGGCAAAATTAACAAAGACCCCGTTAGTGGGAATAAGAGGATATTTTATTATGTAATTTTTATGTTTTATTTGATAAAAATGATATGGATAAACAATTAACAAGTTAACATAAGTTTTAATTACCAATTTGATGTGACAGTTATAGTAGTATTAGTTGTAAAGTCTAGTAATTTAATTAGCTAAAAATTGATATTGGTTAAATTTGAATAAGTTTTAAAGTGATATTAGTTTTAAGTACCAATTATTTTCTCTGAGCATGCTCAACCATTATATAATTTTAATTTTATTTTTAAATTTTGAATAGCTTAATATAATAATTTGGTTAAAATTATTACATAAGTTTAAACTTCTCAAAATAGGCACACTTATTTAATATTTATAACGATTTCCTGCGTATATCATTTTTTTCTGAAAAAAAAAATCGTCCTGTAAAATATCACTTGAGTGAAATAGAGATTTCTAATAAATAAGAATCATTTAAAAAAAAAAACTTAATGGACTTCGTAGCTTTAATTTATTTGATAAAATCTCTCTTTAATTTAATTTCGAAAACTAGACACGCCATTTATTTCGATATTTCGCCCGACAAGTGACTGCCTATTATAGCAAATTATCAATGCGGATCTTGCACATTAGTTCTTTTTATAGAAAGCATTAAAATTTCAGATACGACGAGTTCAGATTCAGCAGCCAAAATTATCCTTCACCGTAATTAAAATAATAGCCGCCATTAAAATTCCCTTTTAACAAATTTGCATTATAAGAAGAAAAAGTTTTTCACTTTTAATAATAATAATAATAATAATAATAATAATAATAATAATAATTAAAAAAAATCCGAAACAATATTTTATTTTTAATATTGTTATCGTCATCATTATCAATTAATAAAGTAGATACCTCAAGAGTCTAAGTCTATTTAAAAGCAGAGCAAGCACGCACGCACGCATCGTCACCAACCTCCACAGGAAGCCATGGCTTTGCCCTGCTTTTGAGAGCCAAACTCCTGCGCTCTACTCGGTGCCATCGCTATCTTCCTTCTCGCTTCCACCCTCTTCTCTCCGCTTTATCTTGGCGCATGGTCTTCGTCCCTCTTTTCCACGGACATTCTCTGCGCTCGCTGCCTCGGTATGGCCGCTTCCCTTCGTCTCTCTCCTCCTCGCTTTCTTTATCTCCCTATCCATTCCATCGTCCATCTCTAGAGCGGATCGCCAATTGAAGACCACGTCCATGTGTTGAGAAAGGAGGAGGCGAGATACAGATTTGGCGTCGGCGGACGGATGTGATGGGCTCTGTTTTTTTAATAATCGCACTCAGCAAGTTGAAGGGATTATAGAATGGGGAGCGCGCGCACTCCCTTTCGCCTCGAAAGGAGCCTCTTTTCCTTCCCTTAGATCCGTTCCCTTCCCTTCCCTTACCTTCGTATATATCTTCAACAGTGCTCGAGCAGCAGCAGCAACAACAACAGCATCGGCTGTTTTCTGCTCACAGAGGCAGAGGTTTGCTTTCCGTCTTATCTGTGCTAATTTACTGGTTAAGATTGCGACTTTTGGCTTTAGTTTTTGAATGGTGTCGTAAAGTTTGCTGCTTTCCTTAGCTAGTGTTCTACATCTTCTCTGCTAGACATAAGAACAGAACAGGCACGTTAATGGCGGTTTGGTCGCTAGTTCAGGGCCAGTGTAGATGTTGGTACAAGCTCTGTGGAAGTGTCTTCATTATTAGGGAGGCGTATCTTTACAGGATGGCAGATGTCATTGTCACACCGAAGAAGCCCAAGCCATGCCCTAGGTTTGGTGATGAACGATAGCAGTAGGCATTGAGCTGAATTGAAGAGCTCCTCTTTTTCTCTCTCTTTCTTTTTCTTGGGCGTTTCAAAAGAATAAAGGCGTCGGAGAGTAAATAGGCTTTTTCTTCTTCTTCCTTTTCCTCTTTTCTTTTTTCTCGACGGCAGGGAGGCAAAGCATGAACCAAAGATTCGCCTTCAAAATTTACAATTGAGAGAGAGAAAGAGAAAAAAAACGAAAGGCACAAAAACCCCCCGCGAACCTTTTCGCGGGGCCTTGTTGTTATCGACATAAATCCAGAAAAGGAAGAACAAATCTCGTCCATGATCACTCTGGCTGCTCGCCACTGTCCTTTTCCCCACGCCTCGCGGCCAGCGTGACATTGAACTTCCTCTGACAGCGAGCACTCGCCATTGCGTGTGCGCGTGGACTTCTCGTTCGCCTGCCGTCGTTCTCGGCTCAGCTCCTCATCATCGCCTTAGCCGACCTCGCCGCGATTAGTAAGCCCTTTGTTTTTTGTTTACTTTTCGTCTCTTTATTTTACGTTTTCTTGGTTGGGTGCGTTTGCACTTTTGGGGGCATCACTCTGACGTCGACGCCGTAGAAATTGCTTGACAAGACCTTCGATGGCCGCGCACCAGGCCAGAGCACTGCGTGCAGAAGCCACCCACGGCCGCCTTTAATGCGCCCTTTATAGCCCCCTCCCCCCTTTCTCTGTCGAGCATATAAGACCAAAAGAAGCTAAGTAAGCAATCGAGCATTATCAGGGAAAGCAGCGGTGGTTTCTCCCACAAATATTAAATTCGATTGCCAGGCTACAGTACATCCATGGAACTGTGCGGGCCGAGCGCCTCGTGTTCGGTTCACGAGCAGGGTGCGCCTTAATGCGCGAGCTCAATAGAGTCTATAGTAAAAATCCCTCCTTTTAGTCATTTACTCTTCTCTCCTCTTCGTTGCTTGAGCTATCTGCTGCATCATTGCGGGCTGGGCGACTGCCGAATGCTACGCTTTGTCCCTTGGCCTTTTGGGGAAGCGCGACGCTTGTCCTCACCTCTACATTCTTCCTTGTAGCCATTTTGTATCCCGAATCCGAGCCCGCCACAAAACGACACCGTTGACGGATTATCATATCCATCTCCTTCATCATCCCATCGATTTCTTTTTTACAGTAAAAAAACAGCCATCACTGTTCCCTTCCTAATGCTCTCACGTCGGGATCCCACTACTTCTGCAACTATGCCATTCCCAATGTGTGCCCATTCTACCACTCCTAGTGGATCCTTCTTTTGTCATATAATATTACTTCCCACCATTGCTGGCTAATTAATTAATGTCACCACTAGCTTCTTAATGATCTCCGTCTCTCGCCGTCTTTCAGCAATTGTTGGTCCTTTGCTAAGTCTGGTAATTGAGTTTCTGTATGGAGCAGAAGCGAGCAGCCAAATGGCGTGGCTCATCACGGTCTTCTGTTTGATTCATGGCAACCGTTACCATCCACGTATCTGTTTGCATCTCCTCAATCTTTACTCTTGCTCAGATTGAGCACCTCAATGTTTCGTACTGTAGATCTGTGCCTCTGCGCGCCACATTAATGCTTCTGTTTATACCATATCTCACGTCTCTACTGCTAGCTGCTGCCTGCTACTGCTATCACTGCCATGTCTTCATCGTATACCTCTTTTAAACCTTCTGTCACATTGCTTATTTCTTGCCCTTGTTCTGTGTGTCCGCTCGCAGGCAGTATTGACGAATAAATAGATGCGGATTCGCTCCAGGGAGCAATGCTCGATGATGTAGAGAGAGAAAAATCTTGCTTCCTCCCTTCGCCGGCGCAGTATCCTACAGTCGCCGCCATGCCCACTCGGCAGATGCCCAACCAACTCAAGGCCGAGAAGCACATCCTGTCCAAGAAGCCCCTCCACAACAGCGTGAACCAGAGTAAGGCCGACGCCCCGCCGCAGGAGCTCAAGACTGGCGGGCGCCGACGAGGAAGAGGGAAGCCAGCTGCCCGGCAAGCAAAGCTCGAGACGGAAGCTGCAGTTGAGATCGCTTCTCCTCCTGTTTCGAGCAAAGGAATCGCCTTTTGCCGGCGGCCAGGGTTTGGGCAGGAGGGCACCCGGTGCATTGTTAAGGCCAACCATTTCCTCACTGAGTTGCCTGATAAGGACTTGAATCAGTACGATGTAAGTATGCATTTCCATCGAGAAGCTACAATTGTTTGCTTGCAAGGGTTTACCTTTTCTGCATTCCTCTATTTTGCAGGTGACGATCACGCCGGAAGTGAGTTCCCGGAGCACAAATAGGGCTATCATTGCTGAAATGGTGCGGTTGTATAGGGAGACTGAGTTGGGCATGAGGCTTCCTGCTTATGATGGAAGGAAAAGCCTTTATACAGCTGGGAGTTTGCCTTTCCACTCCAAGGAGTTCGTCATTAATATTGTGGAGGATGACGAGGGAACGGGATTATCTAGGTTTACTTTCTCTCTTTTCATGTTCTTTATATGGTTTCTTCGTAGTATTAATGTTAATTCACATGAGGCCCTAAATTTGCTGTATTCTGTGGTGAAGAGTAAAGGAGTATAGAATTGGCATCAAGTTTGTTGCCCGCGCTGACCTTCACCATTTGAGACAATTCATTGCCGGACGGCAGATTGATGCTCCTAGAGAAGCCCTTCAAGTTCTTGATATTGTTCTACGGGAATTATCGAATCAAAGGTGCCCAAACACTAGTAGATCCTCTTTGGTGTTTGAACACTGTCTTTATTCAAAATTCTGTCTGCTAGGTACATTTCCGTTGGAAGATGCTTCTATTCCCCAGATATCAGAAAGCCACAACGCCTGGGTGATGGTTTACAGTCATGGTGTGGCTTCTACCAAAGCATTAGACCAACTCAGATGGGACTTTCACTCAATATCGGTGTGTATTTGTTCTTCCTATTGTGACTATGATATGGAATCTTAATTTCATCTGTTTTGATTGTTCAGATATGTCATCGACTGCTTTCATCGATCCTCTTCCTGTGATTGAGTTTGTAGCCCAGATCCTAGGCAAAGATGTATCGTCTAGGCCATTGTCAGATGCTGATAGGATAAAGGTGTGCCTCTGCTAGATAGTAGTTTTCCATTTTAGTTAGTTTTTCTATTTCCATGAACCTACTGTAAGGATTTTTTTTCCTCATCAAGATTGTGACACACTTATAAAATATAGAACTATGAGAAATCAATGCCGTGAAAGGGATTAGGTTGTCATCTTTTCTATCTCTTAATGATGGCTATCAACTAGGAAACCATATGAATTAATAAGGAAGAGGGTAATTATCCATCTGCTTAGAATTTATAAATCCTAAATTAACTCCCCCTTCAAAAGTTAAATTAGGGTTAGGGTTTTGGGCCTACAAATGTAATCCATCACCTCATGATGAAGTGTTGTTTAAGTCAAATTTATCATGGTTTCTTATGGGTTGGTTAATTTTGCTTTCAACTTTTCTAGCTTGATTTAAAGTAAAACATTAAACAATTTGATAACTAGTATTAATCTTGTAAGTAGTGGATATTTTTCCTATGTTTTTTATGTTAATATAATAGTGGTGGGGAGATAGTGAAGTTCATTGGATTTGAGGAGAGATGAAGGGATAGAAACTCAACAGTTTTTGTTATAGCGATATGCTCACTTGCACTGGTGCAAAAGAAGAAGAAAAAGAAAAATACTAACATGCGCATTGATTGTTGGAAACACTAAACCATCTATTGTATATTTACTTTGGAGTTCCAAGTGCAGAATAATTCGAATGCTACACAAATATACTTTGGATATTTTTCAGCCATAACTTATTTCCCAAATACAATTAATCGTTTTTGCTGGAAATGCTTAGCAGATCAAGAAAGCCCTGAGAGGGGTTAAAGTTGAGGTCACACACAGAGGAAATGTACGGCGAAAATATCGAGTTTCCGGTTTGACATCACAACCTACAAGGGAACTTATGTAAGTATTATTTTCTCATAGTATTTTAAATATGCGCATTTTCCATTTACTACTGTTAAATTGGCAATAAAAGAGTCTCTGGTCAATAGTCAAATAAAAAAAGATTGTTTTCTACATCATACAACAAATGGATTAAAAAGCTATGCAAAATTCTAGCTTGCGAGTTGCGCCATACAACTCAATTAGTCTCTCTAGTAGCTGTACACAGACAAAAATTAGTAAATCAGACACTTCCAATATTTGTGTTCTAGTTTCCTTCTGGTGTTCTTCTCAATGTAGAAATTATTACATGGCTGAAATTGCAAATTTTCTTCTAAAATTTTGAATTGATATTTGAACAGTTTTCCAGTTGATGATCAGATGAATATGAAATCTGTTGTTGAATACTTCAAGGAGATGTATGGATTTACCATTCAGTATGCTCATCTTCCTTGCCTCCAAGTAGGGAATCAGAAGAAAGCAAATTATCTTCCAATGGAGGTAAGCTTGGCCAATAATACCATTACTGGGTTATTTCATTTCTAATTGCGTGGTATACAGGCTTGCAAAATAGTAGAGGGTCAAAGATACACCAAGAGGTTGAATGAAAAGCAAATTACTTCGTTGCTAAAAGTTACATGCCAAAGACCCAGAGATCAAGAAATGGATATTTTACAGGTATGCTTGTTTGAAACTTAGTTTTAGCATTAAAAGATTAGTACTCAAATATGCACTGACTCATCATCTATGATTACTTTTAGTCTGGTAGATTAACTGTGATTGTGGTAAGTGTTTCTAGAATGTTTGAATTGTGACTCTTGTTCGATCTGTCTTGTTTAACTGACAACAGATGGATGATTGGTCAGTTAGTCCTTTCTTGTTTGTGTCCAATCTTCTCTGAGTATATTCTCATGCGAATCATTTCAAGTTGCCACATTATCTTGCCACAATCTGTTTCTATATCTTGAATTATGCTCTCTCGGGTGGCAGAGTTGCTTCATTGAATTATGCTCTCTTAATTACACTATTTTGGGCTATATTTATTTTTTAATTAATGTTCTTGTCCATAAACAGTGTTTATATCAATGTGCTGTGTGTTTTCTTTCTCAGACAGTTCGCCAAAATGCTTATGGAAATGATCCCTATGCAAAGGAATTTGGAATAAACATAAGTGACAAGCTAACCTCAGTGGAGGCCCGAGTGCTTCCTGCTCCATGGGTAAGTGTTGCTTATGCAATTTTTTTATCTAAAAGTTACAACTTGCTCCACCTTTTTTTGTGATAAATAACTCCATTGTGTTATGTAGCTAAAGTACCATGAAACTGGCAAAGAAAAGGAGTGTCTACCTCAAGTTGGTCAGTGGAACATGATGAATAAGGTCCATCTATTTAATCTTACTGCATTATCAACCCTTAGAGCATTAATAGGCTCACCTACATTTACTTGTGTTTTGAATTGTGGTATACCATGATTCAAATGGAACTTGGCCTATTAGAATATAGTAGGGGAAGATGCTCACCTCAGATTATCGAGTAAATACGCATGCCTTCTGGAGCATGTACTTGATGGTTGAATTTTGTTGTTTCGACGCAGAAAGTGATCAATGGATGTAAAGTAAGTCATTGGGCTTGCATTAACTTTTCTCGAGGTCTTCAAGAGAACACAGCTCATAGTTTCTGTCAGGAGCTAGCACAAATGTGCCACGTCTCTGGAATGGTACCATTTTTTGGCTTCGCTTTCTTATTTATTTTCGTTTTTCAAACATTGTTAGTATAATGTAACTGCATTTTTCAACAATCATTCGCGATCTTCTTGACAAATATTCAAGGGCAATGACCTAGTTAGAATGATTGTGACTCTTCAGGAATTCAACCGAGAACCAGTTATCCCAATTCACTCTGCTAGACCTGATCAAGTGGAGAAGGCCCTAAGGCATGTGTATAATGCAGCAACAAACAAACTAAAAGGCAAAGAGCTTGAGCTTCTTGTAGCCATCCTTCCTGATAATAACGGTTCTTTATACGGTAAGCACTCAAATTTTGCATCCATATCTCCGCCTTTTTGTTCAAGCTTTGGAGCCATGTTTCACATAGAGTTTCATCTGCAGGTGATCTTAAACGAATATGTGAAACTGACTTGGGGTTGATCTCACAATGCTGCCTAACAAAGCACGTGTTCAAGATAAGCAAACAATATCTTGCAAATGTCTCACTCAAAATTAATGTCAAGGTACTTTTGAAGCCCCATTAAGCTTCATGAAGTAGTGACTATCAGGTGCTTTAAACAAGTTTACGAGTTATTTGCATACTGAACCTTATGGTAATGTTATCTATGTACTTTCTGAAGATGGGAGGAAGAAATACCGTGCTCCTAGATGCTATAAGTTGGAGAATTCCATTAGTGAGTGATATTCCGACGATTATATTTGGAGCAGATGTAACACACCCTGAGACAGGAGAAGATTGTAGTCCATCCATTGCTGCTGTAATAAATTAAAATCTTGTATCACTTCGTTTGTGCACATTGTAGAATACACTCATCAATTTTCTGCTTCTCCATTCTTATTTCAGGTTGTTGCCTCTCAAGACTGGCCTGAAGTCACAAAATATGCTGGATTAGTATGTGCTCAGGCTCATCGACAGGAACTGATTCAGGAACTTTACAAGACATGGCATGATCCCCAGCGTGGCCTCGTTACGGGAGGCATGATTAGGTGTGCATGCCTTCGATCACATTCTCAATGTTGACCTAAGTTCTAAACAAGCAAGTTCATTTAACCCATCAGTTTTGTCTAAAGCTTCTCAGAATTGGTAATTTCAAATAACTTAATAATCAAAACAGAAGCCAAACAGATCTAAATGCTTTTTTCGGTGCTTTTACGTTAATCCAAACAGTTGGCTTAAGTGTGAATATGAATAGTTGCATCTATTTTGCAGGGAACTTCTCATATCTTTTCGCAAGGCAACAGGTCAAAAACCATTCAGAATTATTTTTTACAGGTATCTGCTTGTCAATCTTCCTAGTTTGAAATAAAAAGTCTATTTAATCAAATACACTTTAGACTTCTAAATCTCTTCCTCGACCAAAACTGCAGGGACGGTGTTAGCGAAGGACAGTTCTATCAAGTGTTGCTTTACGAGCTAGATGCTATTCGGAAGGTTAGCATGATTCAGAGTACTTATTTACGCAAAGTTCTCTGGATTTTTCTGTTAATTATTTATTATTTTCAGGCATGTGCATCCTTGGAACCAAATTACCAGCCTCCGGTGACGTTTGTGGTGGTTCAGAAACGCCATCATACGAGGCTATTTACAAACAACCACAAGGACAGAAGCAGCACAGACAAGAGTGGAAACATCCTACCAGGTAATATACAAGCATACAGCAAACTTTGCATCTTTTCTGCGAAAAGAGAGATTATTTTGACATACTTTACAGATTAAAACAAGAACATTCAAAATATTGACTGCCCTAATTAGACTTGATCGATTGCTGATACTTTATTCGGCAGGTACTGTGGTTGATTCCAAGATCTGCCATGCGTCCGAGTTCGACTTCTACCTATGCAGTCATGCTGGAATACAGGTCAGGCACTTTGCAAGCTTCTACTTTGTCATGCATTGCATAAAACCGGTGGCAAGATAGGATTTTCCATAGTAAAATCAAATATACTAGGAAAGGATAGCTTGGTTGTTTTATAACCTTTATTACAATTGAAGGATACGCGAAGCTAGAGTCACTTGTGGTTTTCTTTGCAGAGATAAATTGTAGGTATAAAAAACATGTGGATTTTCTGTTTGTATTCTTGGTTGTGCATAATCCCCATTGCAAGAACTTGTTGTCTTTCAAGTCACATGGTTTGCAAATACTTATGGAGGAATGACTGATCAATGCTGTATTTGGCAGGGTACTAGTCGACCAGCCCATTACCACGTTCTATGGGACGAGAACAATTTCTCAGCAGATGAAATGCAGACTCTTACAAACAATCTCTGCTACACGTATAGTTCTAGTGGAAACTCATCTTTCAAAATGTGTGATTGATATGCTTACCTGAAAAATAGCTTCTCATTGTAGGTATGCTCGGTGCACCCGGTCTGTTTCTATCGGTAAGGATCTTTTATTAGGATAAACTGCTAGGAAAACCTGTTTTTACCAATATCGAATAATTCTTTAGCAACTTAGCACATGTCTGATTCTGAGTTCCCCTATTAATGATCCAACAGTGCCGCCTGCCTATTATGCCCACCTAGCTGCTTTTCGAGCTCGGTTTTACATGGATCCAGAGGTACCTGAAAGTCCACCGCGAAGTATGCACCATGCGAACGGATCCTCTGTGAAACCCCTACCTGCCTTGAAAGACAAGGTGAAGAGGGTAATGTTCTACTGCTGAGAAAACAGCCAAGAATCTATATAAATCGGTGTTGTAGTGTAGAGGCAGCGTTCAACAATTTTCAAGTATTCCGGGTCCTAACTAAGCCATGAAGCCGTGGAAGTTGTGTTGTGATGCATATTAATCGATTAGTTCAGGAACGTAACACAAGTTTCGCTCTGCTTACAACAGAAAGGGGTTATCTTGTACCATTTCACCGTGAAACCGGTGTTATAACTGCAACTGCCTGTAGCAAAGATTGCTTTTCTTGCTGCAAACCAGCAAACCGAAAACAAAGGGCAAAGTTGCTGTAAAGAAGGCAAACCAGCACACGGCACCAGTCCCCAGAGGTTGATATTGGTAACATCTGTGGGATTTTACGCAAGACAATGCACGCAGAAAGTTGCAGTAAAGAAGGCAGATTGCTTTCTTTGCAATGCACCCAGGACATGAAACCATCTGTGGGATTTTACGAACTCTTAGTTGTTTTCAAAAATGTTTTTTGCCCATCAAAATTTTCTCAAAGAATTAGAGCATAAATTAAGACGCATTTTTTTTTTGTTTCTAACTTTAAAACAAATGGTAACTTTAAAAAATGCATAAAGTTTTGCTTTTTGATTCAAATTAAAGGATATGCATTCTTAAGAAACTAAATTCATATGCAATTGAAATCGAATTAAAATAACAAATATACTTTTCATATCAATTTATCTTTCAACTATTGTTATGATAATATTATATAAGTACTTTAACTCGTATATACTTTGTGATGTTCTGGCACCCAAGTTGAATGATGCCCAAAACTTAAATATTTTTTTACCTGAATTATTCACACTTCATTCATCAACATTAGCAAACTATAGTCACTACCATTTGAACTAATTTAGGTAATTTATATTTAAATATCAAATATAAATAAATAAACTCTTACTAAAATGTATATAGTTCGCGACCAAGCTAATTTATTTACAGCGCAAAGTAGAGATGTTAAAAAGTAACCCAACAGAATTCAAAACTAATATGACATTATTTGTTGTAATGACCTTTTAAATTACTTAAATTCACTTTTTGGAAATATTTTAATGATCAACTCTATTTGTTACTCCAATATTCCATTACCATTACTATATATCATAAAAACATAATCAGTGTTTATTGTTTGCAAATTACAATCTAAATATTTGAGATAACCTTTATGCCTCAAATAACCTTTATCCCTACTTTTAAAAAGTTTCAAGCAAAATAATGACAGGAACTGCTACCATATAATCACATCAATTATCTAAATGAATGTCTCTTGAGGGAAGATTTTAATGCAAACATCTCAAAGTCTAATAAATTTAAAAAAAAAAATCCATACAAAATGTAGAGCTCGTACAAATTTTATAGAGCACTCACTAAATAAATGTTGAAACTAGAAAGTTAATAATATCATAGGAGATAAACTGTTAAACTTAAGCTGAAAAAGTCTTCATATTGATTATTGAACAAATAATCAAGATGTAAATTAAGAAAAATTAAACCAACAAGATTACACCTTAGCAACTATCCAAAAGCAACAAACACAAACACTTACCAAGGAAGATATTGATAGCTCATTTCTTCTTCCCAGCCTTAGCAGCATCACCTGCCTTTGTCTGAAAATCGAAAAATAAAAAACAGTAAGCATCTCCAATGAGTTTTGTTAGAAAACATTCAAGCACATTTTACTTGTGTGCTTTAATGAAAAGAAGTATCAGTATTTATTCAGTACTAGAGAAGTAAAATTTAAAACATTGTAAATATCAGATGGGGTATTACCTTCTTAACACCACGGATCTTCTTTGTCCTGTTTTTCCTTTCCTTCATCTGCTTCCTGGATTTCTCTACCTTAGTTGCAAGGCCATTCTGTATAAACACAATTTCCACAACAGAATCAATTTCCATGGCGAAAGAATTCTCAAAAGTAGAAACGAAACAACAAACATTAATGAATTCTAGAGAATTAAAAGTACAAAAAAAGGTCTTCGCTAACATGATATTAACAGCCTTCACAGTCTCCTTTATTAATTCTAAATCGTCGATTGTGTAAAGTTGAGAATTCTGAGACATGTTTTAAGGTTATATAAGGATCTTCATTGGACTTCTGCAACAGCTATGTTTAACTTCACAATAACATTCCTCTCTTACTAAGCATCAAGAAATATAGTAAACCTAGGTAAGATCTCCAATGATCCATATTCCAACTAATCCCTACAGTAAACTGTGGCCAATAAACTTAACAGAGAATCACTAAAAATCAGATTTTTGTGAACAAGATTGAAAACCTATCAGTTTTCTTCAGTCATTCTGAGATGTAGATTGTGAAAATTAAGAGAGTTTTCTACGATATGTTCTATATAAGACATATCCATTAACTTCTGAAACAAACAACAATTACTCTCTTATGGTAAAGACTAAATTCAATCTCCAATTATCCACACAAGTACTAGACTTTCAATTAATTATGTGGTCAACCATAGTCAATAAGCTTAGCAGAGAATCAGTAAGAATCAGGTGTTACAAGCAGACAAGAGCAGAAGGTATGATGCCAGGATCATCAGTATCACGATCAAGATAACAAACAACAATTGTAATCTTCTGGGGATCACCGGATGGAGAGAGAGAGAGAGAGAGAGGCATACCCTAATAAGCCGATACTTGGGCTCATACTTCTTTGCATAATTGTATTCTCAACAGTGTCATAGATCAAACCGAAGCCGGTGGATTTGCCCCCTCCAAAGTGCGTCCGGAATTTGAACACGAAGATTGCATTCGGGTCCTTCACTTCGTAGAGGCTCGCCAGTTTTTCTTTCAATTCCGCCTAAACCACACAAACCGGATGGACGGCATACACGCTCAACTCCATCAACAAGAACAGATCCACTACAAAATCGAGGCGAAGATAAAACAAAGACTACCTTAGACACATTAGCTCTCCCAGGGTGAAGAACATCGATGACCTGAAACCAACCGAGATATATCACAAAATTTGTCCTCCAATAATAGATGAACAGAGAGAAGCGGCGACTAAGAAACCAACGAATTGCTTCCTGGAAAGGAGGCGATTGGTCATAAATTTGCGAGTGCGAAGGGTGACCGCCTTCGAATCTGCCATTTCCTCGCTCCGCAGTGAGAAGCGCCGGCGATGTGGAGCAACAAGGCCAACTTCAATGAACCCTAAATAAACGATGCTATATTCCCGATTGTACTACGTCGAATTAGTAAGGAATTGAGTAACCCCTCAAATCAATTTAACCTCTTTATTTGAATTGTGATGAGAATTTTATTAAAAAAAGAAAAATAACATTTTTACCCTCCTCTCTTCTCGCCGAATGCAATCCTTATTCTCTCGCACAATCCTTCCACCACCACTCTCCACTGCCACTGTCCACCATTACTGTCCTTCACTTAACTTCTACCAAGGTTATGTGGGGATTGTGTTAGTCATAGTTTTATCAAAGATTTTGATAAGTAAAATATTAAATTTAAATAACAAGAATAAAATGGTCAATATATAAGAATTCAATTCAATTCTGATATTTACTAACTCATTCCAAATTAAGAAATTTAATTCAATTATGTTATTTACCAACTCATTCTAAATCAAGGAATTCAATTTAATTTCCGATGAAATTCAATTCTTCATGAAATTTAATTAAATTTTATCACTTAAAATATTTTCAAACAGGTTGTTAATGGGCCAAAAGATTGGTGTGGCCCAATTGTAGGCGGTCGAGTCCAGTGAGGCCCACAATCTCATGAGCACACCTCGATCTGTGTTCCATGCTATCGAGCATCGAGCGTAGATATCTTAGTCCACAATCTCTGATCATCTCTTGTCCTAGATTAGGAAGGTCATTGTATTAAATTAGGAGGAATCAATATATGGATCTATAATATGATCCAACAATTCTCTTGATCTATCACCAAGAGAGAACTAAAGGAAGTGGACCAGAGGTCCGATCTGCATGTCATCGAATTCAAAAGGCTCCATGAGGTCCACAATCTCTAGGATCACACCTCAATTCAAGCTCTATGCAGTTGAGTCGAGTGAGCTTCACGAGCTTCATGTACACTTGATGGATATTTAGACCTAATTCTAAATATCCAAGCCACTCGACTAATCCTAGAATGATTGTGCATTTTGTCAAATAATAAAAAGTTGTGTGAGCTTCCAAAATTAGAACTGAGAATGATATTCCTTTTTTAAAAAATATATATTATTTAAAATTCTCTTATTCAATTTGGTTGAGGTGTAAACCTACTATTAAATTAAGACGACCAAAATCTAAGGAAACTTATGTATTCTATCAGTAAATTCATGTAAATTTGCATCTTTTCTAATCCAGGGTGATTTGCTCACCTCCGTCAATTCCTCCCTGAACTAATATGAAAGACATAAATCATAAATGACTACTAACCATTAATATAAGTGGTCAAGACATGAGAGAAGAAATGCTCGGATAGGTCGAATTTCAACCTTATGTGACAACCTCTCATGCTTTAACCACTGTACCATCCTAAGAGAACACATTAGGAATGATAATTTCACTCGAACTTCATAAAGGATCGGATATTTGTCCGAATGGAAGAGCGTATGGAAGAACTATCGATACCCGAATCCAACCCAAATACTGAATTAAATAAGATATATATTTTTTAATATAATATTAATTTTAATATATTTTTTTTGAATAATAATAATTGGATTGAAAAAAGAAAAATTATAAGTACAAAAGTTATCCAATTTTTTAATAAATGAACATATTTATTAAATATTCTATAGCGGATGAATCTAAAAGTAAAAAATATAAAATCTAATCTATCTTTTTATAATCCAGAACACTGCTTTCATTGTCAGATACGGGAACAATATAAGACGAACAGAGACACCCCAATCAACAATCCACATTTGTTATCACAATCCAATCGAAATTGTAAGGATGACAAGACAAAAGGTTAGTTTGCATGATACGTCTCTAGATCAATGAGTTCGAAAAGAAGATGATTGATGGATGCAACTAAAACACAGTAAACTGCATCATAAATGAGTTCCTGATTTTGTAACCAAGCACACAATTGACCATTTTACAGTTTTTATGGATAAGGAATTGCAAGTGTCTTATCCGCGTTTGACTGGCTCTACAAAGCACAAGAAGCCACGAGGTAGTTTAACAAGATGAACCAAGAAGAATATATTATGAATCTGTATCTTGTAAAAGCTATGCCAATAAATATGGTATATGCCTTTTCTATATGTGAAATTTTTGTACAAACAAAAATGATTAAAAGGACCACAAGGTCTCTACAGTCGTCCACAAAGGCACGGACTACAGCTCAAGCACGAGTAACTGTAGGAATTAACAGTGCTTCATTTGTTGGCTTAGATATGGCTGTCGAGAAACTCGAGATTACATATTAAAAATCTTTGGTCAGCATCTGGTACAAGTATTTGCCACTAAAACAAATCTTAAACTGCAATAGCTTTGATTGATATCAGAATTTAATTCCAGCAAGACAAGGATTCAAGAAACTGTCCTTCCATAACAGATAGATGCAATGTAGAGGTTCTTAGCCCACTTATCCTGAGCAAATGCAGGGTAAAAACTGACTCTGAGTAATGCTGCCAACCAATTGAAGAAATAACAGTAACAATTAGTATGAGCAAGCTTACCTTGGCATGTTGGCCAGGGAATGAAGATGTCCTCAATGTCTCTTGTGTTTCATCAATAGGTTTTCTCATAGGAATACTTAAAACTAGAGCAGACTGGTCCCATGTTGCAGCAGTTGCAGTGATGCGATAACCATTATCCCACCTTCGATGTATACCTTCACTGGGGTATAAGAAATCAAGCTCCACAACCTGGTTAATAAGAGGAGAATATCACTGCATATATCAGAGGACAAAGGCAATCACAATCGTTAGTGATGAATCGAGGGTAATCAGAAATGACCTGATCTGAAAAACCAGCATTTCGTGACATGACAATTGCCCATCTACTTCCTGCAGTGGCCATTGCAGTTACAAAGAAACCCTCCTTCCATTTCTTGTTTATCCATTTGAAGGGAAATGACTCGCTGACCTTGTATGATTGTTGTGCATATTGTGTGCCTTGTGATGATATTATACAGATAGGAAACATTAATGCAAGTTTTCCAACGGATATGAGATATAAGAAAGAGAATATGGTAGCTACCTTTTGACATTACAACCAACGAGCTGCCATTGTTTGCCCCAGCTAAGGCAGTGATGTAGTAGCTTCTCTCCCACTGCTCCATTATCCACTCCTTCACATTATTTCAAGAGATGAGAAATTGAAGAAAATTTAAGAGGAATTCCTGTAATTATGTGAGGACTTCGAATATTACTCACTTTATGCAGAAACAACGGGGAAAGTTGGTAAATTTGGGCAGTATAACCAGTGCCAGCGTCCATAATTAATGCCCATAAATTTGAACTAGAAGCAATCGAACTGATGAACAACCCATCCTCATTTCCTTTGTGAATGTGTTGTGTAATCCTTGCATCAGCAACATTGTAGTGATATCTGCAACATAAACATGGTGAAAGACCAAATGAGCTTATTCTTGTTGGTGAGTATTTCATTTGCAGAACAAGCATCCAATTTGATGAGCCTCACCTTTGTTTCATAGGTCTCCTGGCATTGTAGACACTGATCCACTGCGTTGCAGGCATACCAACACGTGTTTTCTTCTTTGGTTGCTCTTCATCCTCTTCATCAATGGTGAGTCGGCCTCTCTTTTGACCAACAATAAGCTTCATTTGAGAATCAAGAAGGATTAGCTACTTGAAAACATAAAGGAAAATTGGATTTTGGAAGGTTATCTATACCTTCTGAGCACCATCTGTGTTGATAGGTCTGATATCTGGATTTGGACCTACTAGTTCATCAAACAGTGAGATGCACTTGGCATAGTTTGGTTCTTCATCAAACTTCAAATTGACAACATACTCAACGAACTGTTTGAAAGGTTGTGGACAAAAGCAACACAGTGACTCTGAGGAAGTAGCCATTTTTTTCTTACAGACAAGGAAGCCTTTGTTCTCACCCTACAAAGAGGCTGAATGTAAGCATAAGGAGTAAAATCAACACAAAATAACAATCAAACAGCACCAAACCTGGTACCCTTGCCACGGTAGACGACCTCGGAGAAGAAATATAAGGGTATAAGTAAGTGATTCCAAGTCATCTCTCCTACTTCCAGTTCTTCCTAGGTGAGCATGAACACTGGCATAACGTACAGTTCCCCTAAGATATCAATATGGGCAAAGTTTAGCAGTATTAGTTATTTTAAAAGTTCGACAATAGAAAATAAATGTGCATTATGAGAAATGAATGAAAAAGGAATACACAATGCTTCTCATAGCATTACCTGAAAACATCAGGCCTCTGATCATACTCAACATGCTGACCTGTAACACTATCCCTCCATTTTGTCGCTGATCGTGACAGAGAAATAAAGAAATAAATCACTAAATTATCAAATTTGTCATGCTATTACACACACAAATATCAACAACTACCTAATCCAAGATCAACTAGAAAGAGTTTCTTTTCTTCAGGAGTTCCAGGAGGACCAAGTAAGAAGTTTTCCGGCTTTACATCCCCATGAACATATCTGCTCAAGATTGGGATATGAAACAAGTTGGTAGCATATAAATAAAATATTACAAAAATTAAATCAAAGACACAAAAGACAATTTTGCGATCTATGATCTATCAAACTCTTGGAACCAAGAAAACACCCACCCTTTAGAGTGAACTTTCTCAAGGATAGAAATTGCTTCAATAGCAATACATGCTACCATTTCAATGGACATCCTGCACAAACAAAAAAATTAACAATAGAAGTGTTGGGAATAATGAATTGCAGTGCGAAATCATAACATATTTGTAACTCACGTATGAGAATTATTATTCCACGTGTCCCACAAACTTGGACCCAACATATCCATGACCTATGCATTTCAAAATTTTTAGATACAAATTTTTCAGTAAAAATAAAGGCAATACTACAAATAATAGTTTACTAGTACTCCATTACCATAACATAGAAGTCACCTTGACGGCCTTTGTAATGAACTCGTGGAATACCATGAACTCCACCTAGTGTGCTGCAAGCATGATCTCCATTATAAAGAAATATATAAATCTGAATCACACATGAAGCTCATATTGAAAATTGACTCACTTGTAGACTTGCCATTCATAAGGAGGCCCATAGTTACACCCTTTGCTTGTTCGATGCTCAAATTTCAGTGCCACCTGGGAAAGCCGAATTGACAAACTTTAAGCACATTTGCAAAGAAATCTCCTATAAGAATACACAACGATCACATAAAAAAAAACTAACAACAATAACACATTAAACACCTCCAAAGCATTGGAACCAGTGATTCTGTCATCCACATTGACAGCCGAAATTCGTCGACCAACATATACTTGTCCAAATCCACCCTTCCCAAGTTTCCTATCAAGTATATATACGGGTGAGTTGCCAATCTGGACCTGTAACCAAAAAATATAAAAATAAATGCTTCACTAAAATATCATTCTGGATATCCATTGTGATATAGTGAAAGAAAGGGAGTTTCCAGTTCATCCTTCGAGACAACATATAAAATGATGCTATACTCAAGCCAAACTCCAAAGAGAGTTAAAGCTAATCAAGGAAAAGCAAGAAGAAAAGAAGCAACCAAAAAGAGAATCAAGACAAAATCTCAATCATTAAAACAATATTGCTCAGACTATTCAGCAGAAAATTTTTAGTTATGATATAATAGCAGTATATGGTGTTGGTTTCTTGAATTAGCAACAAATTAATATTGAAGACTTGTACTGACTAGTAACATTTTGGTTGAGTTAAAATTTATATGGTTTTGAGCATGTGCTCAATGAAAAATTTAAGCATGCACTGGAGATTCCATTTCCTCCATCCTTAGAGACTACCTATAAATGATAATATATTCAAGCCAAACTTCAGAGAGAGTTAAGTTAATCAAGGAAACGCAAGAAGAAAAGAAGCAACCAAAAAGCGAATCAAGACAAAATCTCAATAACATGAAAACAATACAGTTCAAACTATGCAGCAGATAAATTTTAGTTATGAAATAATACCAGTATATAATGTTGATTTCTTGAATTAGCAACTAGCATAGAAGAGCTATACTGTCAAACAGCATTCTGGTTAAGTTGACTTTTATACAATTTTGCACATGCACTCGATGCAAAATTTAAGCATGCATTTTTTGAACTAAAGAAACAGTCAATAGAGTACCAGAACCTCAAGATTTAAAATTTAATCACATTAATTGCATCGACAAAAGGTCACATGCTACCAAATTGGCTAGATCCATCACAGAAGGTCTACTATAACTGTGTTGATCTTGACCTCTCATATTTTACTTTGGATAAAACTGCTCACTAAAAGAAACCTAGGTGCGCTATGTTGTCTATGCGACCAGAAGGCAAAAGGTTGATTTTCAATAAGATTTTGAGCATTGGCTTCTTTCCCTCAGCAACATCTGCTGCATGAGTTTGGATTGGTAGTACCCCCAATAGACAGATGCTTCTAGTGGAGTACCAAACTGGTGAGAAATCTACCATCTACTCATTTATCATTTTCGGGATACTTGTTCATGATTTCTCAAGTGACAATGTACTCATGGATTTTTGCTGACATTCAAATTGCATTTCACTGCAACATCCAATTTTATTGTTCAAATGTGACATTCTTTCGCTACCTCATGACTTTGATTCATCTTTATAAATAGACATGGAATTTCCTTTTATTGATTTACCCAACCAAAATTTCCATTTTATATAGGAAAAATTCCTTTAAGCCCCTAATTTTCAGAAATGCCCCTCTATTCAAATGACCGTGTTAAGCCCTAATAAAATGTACAATTTTGATTTTACCTCTCAAATCATGTTTTGATAAAACATGAATGTAGATGGATCGTGATTTGAACAAACATGGTCCTAAAGGTAAAATCCAAACAATCCTTTTCATGCAGACTTAATAATAACTTTAAAAACAAGGACCTTCCTGGAGCCTCCTAAAACAATAGGAATTCTTTTAGGGCGTGTTTGGTTCAAGGTTACTGTTGATAACCTTTGTTATCCATCCAAGGTTATCAACAAAAACCTTATTTGGTTTAGGTAATCGACGATTCCGAAGTCATGATGCATGCCTAACATGTCAGGCAAATTAATATTAATATATTAATAATAATAATATTTTATTTTTAAAAAATTAATCAAATATCAATTTGCAAAAATGTTCGGGGTTGAACCAGGGGTAATTCAGTAAATGTCAAACTAAGTCATAAATTAAAACCTCCAAACAAACAAATTTTGATTGCATTACCTAGATTTGAACCAAACAACATTAGGTTATGTTTTATTACCCATAACCTTGGCTATGTGATTACTTGGTAATCACATAACCAAAGTTATATATGATAACTTGAACCAAACACACCCTTAGGGTCTTTGCCCATTTATATGTTGTAAAATTTCAAAATACACTATAAAAAATATCTGCATATTTCATCTCTTTTCACAGTTATCACATCTAATAATAGTTGGAATTCATAAAACAAGGTTTTAAAAAGACTTTCCAAGCATCAGACACTTATGTACCCAATTGTTTACCAAAAAATCGTTATTAAATATACTATTTTCCTTTAATATAGATCAAATTTTTAGCCATATTTCTGACAATTACGAGTTAAAATTTTCAACATAAAAGAAGAAGAAAATAGGAAAAAATTACTTTCATGTTGATGAAAAAATTTCTCAGCTAGATGACTATTGTCATCTTCCCTATTTCCTTGCTTGTAATTTTTTGTTAAGATAAATTTTGTTCACTCATTCCTGTCAGTCACAATTCATTAGGCAAGTGTGTAATGAGACAAGAAGGTAGTTTGTATAGCAGTATAAGTAGTTATAACTATCAACTCAAGTGAATTGAGGTGAAACTTGTTCACATCACTACCCCTAGATTGACTGTTAGGAAAAGATGGATGAGGTGGGATGAGTATGGGAGTGGTCATATGGCCTTACAATCAACATTTTCACCCACATATCTATACCACTATGCTTGCCATTTTAAAAAAATCTATTAAAAAAAAAATCTATACCACTACGCTTGCCATTTTAAAAAAAAAAGAAAAAAATTAAGAATAGGTTGTATGACCATACTAGATCACATGAATACCTGATTATGTTGCAACTGTATCACTATATCACATCAAACACGTAGATATACAAATATACATCCTGAGGTGTTGGCGTACATAAGTTATCATCATCATTGGGTTGTGGCTGTCCCAGTCATGTTATATTCTCAATGTCATTACACTGCCTGACCTTGACATAACGATCTGTATGTATAGCAGCACATTATAATCTCATAAGAAAACATGATCAGGCCCCGAAATATCTAACTAGCGATGTTTCTAGATCTCAACGAACTGTGCTACTTATAGGAGCTCTGTACCTAAACATGAGAGTAATATGCTGGCTGGCCCACTCGACTAAGCTCAATTCAATGGTCGAATATGTGGATGCGGATTTGTGATAAAAAAAATCCATAATTTTATAGGTAGTAGTCTCACATTATGCTATATTTCAAGGAGTTGGGCAATTTTGCACTATTGTGCCCATCTAAAGTAAAAGGCAACAATTGATATTTATCTAGACACGAATTTTTACATGTATGCACAGTATCAGGAACATTGTTACAAAATGATTATAAATCAAGATAGCAACCTGAATATGTGTTGTATATTGATCTTTCTCAATTATAACTGATTTCGACTTCATGCCCTAGTATATGTTAACTAGCATGAGTTGATTCTTTTTACACACCTTCACATAAGTGCACCTATCTCATAGTATTTTTCCAATTACACTGTTATGATTTAGTATAATTGTTATTCCAAGAATGGATACATATATAACCTATGTTATCCTTGACACCACGATCTGAATGTTGAACACTGTCATGGAGTCTGAGATACACATTCCTGTGTTTCAAGGAAGATGATTAGTTTCAAACCTTCCAAGCTAAAGAAGTGGAGGACTAGCATGTTGAAGGTTGACATTGACAATTTTTACAGTTTGCAACTGTGCTGCACAGTGCAAACTGTAAAAGATGAGCAGGAGTTAGTGTTGAGGATCTCCTTGCAAGTTATTTACTCTAATAGATGATCGCCCATGAGAGAGTTGTGTAGTTGAGCATGAGTTAGTGTTTATCTATCTTACTCCAATAGATGTAACAGTTTGTCGGTTTTAAGGTTGTCATGTCTACAAAGTTACCAGAGGAATCCACTCCTGTATTTAAATCACAGTGCATTCTCCATTTGATCCCTATATTCACCATGCCTGACTATCTTTGTCACCATAAGTTTCATATTACCTAGGTTTATTGACTCATAGGGTCAGTTGTTCTATCACTTTAATGACCGTATAAAGACACTGATGAAGTTAGCTACGACCATCAATTTCTCACTCGTTATTCTTCTCTCTTCTTTTTTCACATTTCTTTAATGCCATGATAATATCAGACATTCTTACATGTTTTTTTTGCTAGTCAGACCACATGGATCTTCTACCATCCTTTAAGTGTCAAAAGTATATTATGACTGTTATTAGAATTATTCATTTTTCGTGCTTTCAATGAGAAGCACCGAGTATTCTTATGTTTGTTACATTTATATGGATAAGGACACAAAAACCAATGGAGTCGCAACTGTGACATTGATTTTGGGTGGTGGCTCCAATCCACATGACAGTTCCACTTAAACAAACAATTTTATATGCGAATTTGGGTGGTGCATATGAGACCTAGACAACATATATGTTGAAATTGACTACAAGATTACGTGCTTAGATCTGTATTCCATAGACATATACCTTAGTAGCTATGTCTATTGTGTATGCTCTGAGTGGCAAATACTCCAAATTAGTAGGAACTGTGGAGGTTCAAGTTCAAGTATTTTGGAGTCGAAGTCATGATCAGATCCAAAAATTAAGCATATATTTATAAAGTAGATGAGATGAGGAAAGAGAAATACAATGCCTGCATAACTGGAAATTCACGCATGCCTCTACGATGTGAGCAGGAAAGGGTTAATAGGTGTAACAAGATTCATCTTGGAGTCTAATTTACAACTTAATTGCTCTCTGATTTTTTTTCTTAACGTTTTAGAATAGAAGTGCTTGATCAAAGTGCATAAGGTAATCCATGATGTCTTGACATACAATAAAGGTTGGTGGTAAAAATATATGATTATTAATAATATTTTGAACTTTTACTTCGTCCCATGATGGTGTCTGAGAGCAAGGGGGTCAACAACCCTTTGAATAAGGTTGGAAATATTGGAGAGCATATGATAGCCTAACCTAACCCAACCCAACCCAATTTGAAACATCATTAACAAAGAAAAAAAAATTCAAAAGTGTGATGAGACATCCTAATGTGCCAACGAGCGTCATAGATCATTAGATTGACTTATTCTAATTAGTTTTCAAAAATTTCAACAACTTTTTTGTAACATATAATTTATTTTTAGCAAGTTCAATAAATTTTAGATCATGTAGCTTATCTTTTTACAAATATATCATTATTCTATTATTATTTCATATTGACACAAATGACACAATCTGCTTGTGACATGATTAACATGACATGATGTGAATAGTCACCCCAGCCTCCAATAAAATTGAAATATTAAAAGCGTACAAAGGTGGATAGGAGACTACTATTTTCTAACATTTTCCTAAAGTTTATGCTTAGTCGGATAAGACATTAATAGATCGAAGAATATTCCATCAAGGAAGAATCAGATAACTAAATAAAAAAATTGCTTAACGGTATAGCACTGAACTATTCTCAGACATTTGCTGCTCCAAAATTCCTAGCCTTCCAACTAAGCAAGAACGTAAATCATGCTTGGATTGCACGAAATCAGCTAAAGCATGGGAAGGAAGGTTCTCATAGGAAATGGCATTAAAGTAAACAATGCAAGAGATTTTAGCTAATACTGTCCAAGTGAAAATTGGATTCCAAGAACGCATTAAATAATACAGTAGAATGTAGAAAGTGAAATGCCTAGTTCTGTTGTAAGCATTTAACTTAATCTTCTACACATAACTAAAGATCATAGTTGTCACAAGCGCGAAGCGCAAAAAAGCGCCCAAGGGTCTTGGGGCTTAAGGCGCAAAGCGAAAAGCAAAGCGCACGTTTTATGGAAAAAACCCTAATAAACATAAGGACTAATAATCTATTAAAAGTCTTTAAAAATGTCTTTGAGAATCCAAATGTCCATAAGTAAA
>JBBPFP010000010.1:3668236-3683418 GCA_037974795.1 Kaempferia galanga
AGACCTAACTTAAACTCATGTCCAAACATCAAAACCTAGGGTATACCGATTGCTCCAACAGAAACCTCTATGATCAATCGTTGATCGATCGAGAAGCTTTCTTTGCAATAACAGAAAGCTCCATGATTGATTGACTAGCGATTGGGAAATTACCAATAGATTGGATGATCGATTGAGAAGCTTTCTTTGCAAGAACAAAAAATTCTCAGATCAATTGGCTAATTGATTAAGGAACTACCAATCGATTAACTAATCGATTGAGAAGCTTTCATTGCGAGAACAGAAAGTTTTCAAATTGATTAGTTGATTTATTGGAAAATTACCAATCATTTGGGTGATCAATTGGGATGTATTCTTCGCGAGAATAGAAGACTCCTAAATCGATTGGTTGATTGATTAAGATGGTTAATCGATTAGTATTTAATACCAATCGATTAAGATTCAAAATGGAATAATCTCAATAGACGATATAGAGTCAATAGCGTTCAACGGATAGTTGGCAAGAGATTGAGGCATTCTCCAATCAACTGATGGCGACCAAAAAGCATAGAAACAATTCTATTCTGAAGCGTTTAAAAAGGAGATTTGAACAGGAAGCTAAGTTACTGTTCCATTGCTATTTTTCTACTCATCATAATGCTAAACTCTCTTTTTCAATCTTCAAGCAATCAAGAGAAAGAGAACGAAGCCAAAAACTTATAATCTTTTCTTTCTTCTCATCCTTTGTTGCTATTTTATTTTGAGAGCTTTACAAACTTGTTGTAAAAGGTTTCTCTACCTATGATGTTGTTCTAAGAAGAAAAGTTCATAGAAGAATCTGTGATTTATTGATGTGGACCTGGAGACCAAGTCAATTAAGATGTTAACATTATGATATTCTCAACTTCAAGTATCCACTACAAACCATCTATAACTTTGTCAATATTCCTGTTTCATAATTCTTCAAAAATTCATAAAATGATTGTGAAATTTTTTTTATTTGATTTATTCTCGTTAACACTCCTTACTCTGGTGCAATAACATATTTTATATTGACGCTATGTTTTTCATATTGGAAATAGTTGGAACTAACAGTGATTAATGTAGATGATTTTGAAGGTGGGATGTGTTTATTTTAGAGGTGCCCATGAAGTTCACAAATGCTTCCTAATAGAACTCAGAACTAAATAACTCTGATGGTAGTCTGATTTATCAAATCAAACACTTATATTAATTTTTTTAATTAAAATATTTGTGCCCCATCATTATTTTTCCTTATGTTATCTTATAATTATTTTTTAAAAATCTAAAACTAATAGTAAGATTTTCAATGTATCTAAAATGCTTATTTTAGAGTTTATTAGAATAATGCATTAACATAAGCGTTCATCTATGCGAGATGAAGTTTGAAGTAGGTTGGCTGTAAAATATGAAAAAGAATATTTACATACAATTTAGAATAGATTAAATATCGAGATATATTTGGATAAACTATTAAATTATTTATCAAATAATTAATTGAGATTAAGTTAGTATAAGCGTCAGGATGGCCGAGTGGTCTAAGGCGCCTTTCTTTAATTTCAACACGTCATGATTATGGGACAAATAATATTACGATAAGAATTTAAAACAAAATAATACTTTTAGTCACTATTGACCATGAGAATTTAAATTTATTTTCTGAAAAATCTTTTTCTTTTTTGCACATTTTTACTTTTCGATTCCATCAAACAATCTACTCCAAGCTCATTATAATTTTCTCAAAATAACAAATCTAAAAATACTGACCGTAAATACTTTTTAATTTATCCTAATAGCCTATGAAAAATTTTCATAATACCGAACCGATCACTTCTGAAATTAATTAGTGCAAAGTGCTAGATTTGTGATTATCAAAAAGAAATTATAATCTTCATATTCAATGGTTGAGACGGCTTAAAAGTAATTATTCATAGTGCCAATCAAACTAGCAAATCGCTCCATGCAGTAGGAATTGAAATGTGTCATAATAGGTTCAAACTTCAGTCAATCATTGAATAGATTTGACTTCGACAGACCTCTATCGATGGAGAGCAAGATCAAGAACAGACACATGGAAACAAATGCCCATAAACACTTTTATCAAATCAATAAATTGACTTTTAAAGAAAAATTTAAATTTAGTGATCTTTATACACTATCAATTCACTATTTATCAACCACAAGTGATCGCCACAACTACATTCATCTCAACAAGTAGTTCTAAAGGTCGAGGCCAGGCATGCCTTTCCGACAAAAGAAAACTGTGCTGGAGCGGTCAAGCTACGAGAATGTATAAGTTTTCCGATACGGTCTGTGGCAGTCATGTTGACATTCAACATCATGACAATGAATAAATAAGACAGAACATGAATCTAGTAACATACATAAAAACAGCATTTTGTCACAGGAAACATTTCAAAGCCGAATACAAAGGCTTTTGATCAACATATTTATCGGCGAAGGAACACAGGCACCTTCCCGATAGAACAGCACCCTGCCAGCATTACAACATCGACTATACAGGAGTCTTATAGCGTTAATTCATTTTAAAGGCCAGACATATCGCCTCGGCTCTGGTTCTACTAGCCTAACCATCATTTAGGGCATTGATGTTTCTATCTCTGTTACTTGAATAAATACATGTGCACATATACACAGGCTCTGGAAAATTCTTATTTTAAGATGCCTATCTTTTATTTACATCGGCAGATCGCAGAAGCATCTCTTATACTGAGAAAGATGAGCTGAGCAGTAGCCTCATTATCTGTACAGTCGAGCTGCAGTTTCATGTCTCACGATCAACGCGACGACACTCCAATGTGCCTTTCTGTAAGAGAAAGAACACAAGTTTAGTGCAGATTTCATGAAAACTTGTAGTCGGCAAAGGCTTTGGAGTATAGATGCATTACCTCCTGTGGCGATAAGCTTCTCAACACGGGCAACTATATGCTTTCCATACGTGTACTTCTTCAAGGGATTCAAGTGAACCTTGATGCGCGAAAGGATGTGCTCACGATTTCGATCATCACATGTCTCGAGAACCTTTTGTACCACATAGTTACCAAATTGGTCTTTCATCATAGCCTGCGATGCAAATTAGAAAACCAAAACCCATTGTAGAGGAGTCAACTCAAATTAAGAAAAGAAAAATCTGAACTTGAAAATCATACACAATAAAAACTTCTGCTGTTTAATGTTTTCATCAGCCAAGAGTAGTTCAATTATCAATATGGTATGGTAGAGTATCAATTAAATGATCACTGTGGTCAAACAACAAAGATGCCTACGGGAATTTGAATCTGATAGCTGCAAGACATTGATTCTCTTCACATAATCTGACCAAAACCACATGAATATTAAGTTATGCCTATCGCAAACCAAAACCTCTATTGGGTCACAATCCTCAAACATTCAGCGCAATTCTGTAAGTATAGTAATAATACTACAACAACAACTAACCATTATCCCACTGAGTGGGGTCGGCAACAATGATAATAGAAAACAATGATAAAAGAAAAAAGCTTTTAAAATAAAAACATTTTTAAGGGAGGAGGGGGATGCCCGAGAGGAAAAAACTTCATATAAAGCTTCAACCAAGTTGGGGTAATGTTTTTACGAGGTACTAGAAGCCATGAGTGGCAATATCGGTATCAAACATTCAGAAATTCTAAATATTGGCTGTATTGAAAAGGCAAGCTTGATGGGATCTGAATTGGTAAAAAAGAAAAGAAAAGAAAAGAAAGAACAAAATAATTATTAATAATTAATCAAAACTTAAAATTACTAAACAATAAATAAGTTAGAATTATGTTTATTAATTCTATTAACTTAAGTTTAATTAAGTATTAACTAACTTAATACATATTAAACAATAATTTAAATTTAAAACTATTAAATAATAATTTCAATTAACTAATGATACCTTCACTTGGGATTAGAGTTAGAACATAAAGTCATAGATTAGCGGGAAAACTAAAGTTGTGAATCACAACTCTGATGCATGTTGGGGCAGAGAAGATGCCCTCATCTTCCTCGTGATTCGAGGACACTTGAAGCATGAGAAGAAGAGGGTCAGAATATCTTCCTCCTTGAGAATGCCTGAGACAGAAATCGACTTTGATGCAATCTGCCTCTAGCTTTGTGCCTTTGCATATGACACCTTCCTCTTGAGAAGGTCTAAAGTTCCAAAAAAAAAAAAAGAGACGAAGAGGGTCCCACCTTCTTTCTTCTCGAGAATGCGCAAGAACATGCGCTAATGCTGACGCATCCACCTCCAGCCTATCCACCTTTGCACAACACTGAAAATGGAGAAATCAGCTGAATTGAGTATTCCACTCTAATTCAGCCTATTTTCCCCCAAATTTCATCCTAGTACCAATTAATAATATCCAACTTTTGGTAGTTTGACCTCAATTAGTCCAGATTTTGTTACTCAGAGGGGTGCTCAATTTCTCAGATAATCAGATCAGCATCAACCAATCCCGATCCAACTTGCCAATCTGAATCAGTATTGGCCGATTCTGCCAACTATGCTAGACGCAATATGTCCAATCCTTCATGCATGATTCCAAAAAAGGGTGCGTCATCTAACTCTTAAGTTTATTACCTCTGAAACATTTCTAAATATGTTCTTCACAGTAGTTATTTGCCTTTAACCACATCATATTGATAGTCTTCAGTCACAAAGCAAAAAATTCATAGTCTTCAGTCACAAAGCAAAAAATTCAGACTCACAACCTTTCGTAATGTAGTCCAGCAAGGTGAAGCAAATGTGATTTGAAACAACTGGAAATTACTAGTAATATCAGGGTGGGTGGTTCAGGAATTCGCCAATTGGCAATTCGCAGATACGTCAAAATTGACTTGAGAGTGTCTACAGTTCAAGCATGTTATGGTGTCTCCCCTTCACCTTTTGAGTTTGGCTAGGAGGGAGACTCCTAAACCCATACTTGCAAGATGCCTTAATTGACTTACCTCCCTATACTAGAGTACAATAAGAATTCTTAAATGTCAAATTATGAATATAATTCCTTCAAACTTCATCAGCTTTCCAAAATGAATCACTAACGCTGGAAATAATAAGTGGAAATAAGCTACCTGCAGAGGTTCATTTTCATCTGTCGAACCAAGCATCTCGCTTATTAGGAGTTGGCGTTCCTCAGCAGTGCCATAAGCCAAGCACTTCTCAATGACATTAGACGCATATTTCTGTTGGCTCATTTTTACAATCTGTCCAGCAAGGTTGCTAATGATGACGGAACGCTCTTCAGGTTTACCATGCCTCAGAACATGCTAATGATAATTAAAATGAGTTAGCTTATAGTGAAATAAAAATCTGAAGATCCAAACTTAAATGATACACATATGCACTATGAAAGTGGTCTTACAGAAGGAAGCATGCATATGAACAACTTCACCATACAAGCAAAGTATGATAAAGAGTTGCAATAATGTGAAGGGAATCAAAACATAGAATCCACTTCAAATAGTGTAAGCCATGCTTAGGACAAGCATAAATACATCATGATTCAGTTACAAGGAAGGCTCTCAAATCACAAAACATGAGCAGATAAATAAATGCAAGAATACAAAAAAATAAAACATTCATGAATTACCAAGAAACAATATATAAGTGGCAGCAAATCCACAAGGCTAAAGTCTTTCACAACTGAACATTTCAAACCGGCAAAGGTTATTAGTCATCAAGCATGATGTACTATCCCAATGGTCAAAACATATTTTACCTATTTTTTAATCTCTTTTTGTGTACATTACAGTAATATACACAAGAACAACACAAAATATGCAAATTGTAGGACTAATGGTTAATATACAAATTAACATAAGATAAAGTCAACTTTTGGCAATGTATGACAGTCCTTTGGAGCTATTCTGACAAACCAGAAGTGGAACAGTTAGAAGATAGGTGAACAAGGAAAACAACACATACTGGTTTCTAGGTATAGATTCTAACATTGCCTATAACAGATGCCAATAACATGCATCATATCTCAAGGATGAAAGCATATATTTATTGTTAAAGAATGATGAAGACATTTTCCCATGTCTTCAATTTCCTTGATGCCCATTTCAAGTCCCAATATTTCTACAAAACATCCAATTTAGAATATGCAAATGCACCTCTAAAGTAATAGCACCTAAAGAATTTCTGAGCAATCGAGGGCATCATGTTAACACTGCATATTTGCTTAGATGTAATCTAACAAACAAAAAAAAATCTAATGGTCAAATGGTGATTTTCACCTTATCACTCGAGGTTTTATTACTCAATCACTATACCCAAAGGGCCATTACTTTTGCCAAGGAATGTACTGAAAAGCAAGCAATGTAAGCATTCTACAAAAACATGTGCATGTTAGTATGTCAAACAGATCTAGCTAATAAGATAACCTACTTGGATAACATAATTCCCATATTGGTCCTGTGCCAAATCGCAAACAGACTGCATGATCTCATCCATCATAATGCTTTGAGTTTCTGGATCATTACAGTACTCCAGCACTCTCTGCATAATAATAATACATATATACAAGTGAAATCAGGATACACTTCTGAGTAAATAGTTTCTTAATATTATTTTCCAACAACTGCCACTTATAAAATAACCAAAAATAATTATGTTGAAACCTGTATAACCCGACATCCATATGGATGGGTAGACAGTGCTAGAACATGCCCATAGAAAGATTCAATGATGAATTGTATCATCTCCTGCGGAACACATTCAATACACTTCTGGATTACATGGTTTCCATTCTGATCACGAACACATTTCATTATATGTCCATCAAGCTCTAGTACCATTTCAGTCTTTTGATCAACATCAACCACTTCTAACGCCTGCATAGTAGCAAGTCAAGCTTCCCAAGAGCAAGATTTTTTTTCAAACAAGGAAATTAAATAATTGATATTTGTAAATCAACAATCATCAACAGTTCAACACCAATCAGACTAATATTCCTTATTTAAAGCACTAAAATGATGGACATAGGTTATGCACCGCATCAAAATTACCAGCTATGCATCACAAAAAAAAGCCTCAAATTCACTATTCTGTCTTCTCTAGTAAAAAAGACCAAAGAAAGTAAGAAGTTGATCTTTGGCTCAACCAAAATATTTAAAATTCCAATTTTAACATAGGAACCATAATGAGAATGTCATGCAACACAATCAACTCAGAAACTCATTGATTTCAACTATGAAAAAGAGACTCTAATGAGGTCCAAGCTGCTAGGAACCTTTTTTATCTTTATTTGGTGTATCACAGTGTCTAACCAATTCCTAAATTAAGAAATAGTGTGATACTTTTTATTGTGGGATTCACCATGGGTATTCTGTGCACATAATTTTTATTGAATTTCCATTAATAGCTGTCATTTTGACAGCGTGTGTATTTCAAAATGTCAGGTGGCAAATAGACTGCGCCAGTTGATTGCATAAGAGTGGATACATATTCACAGAGTATGTGAAAGCTTAAGATATGATTGTGATCAATGAGATGTTTTTCTCTGACATGGCAGGTGTGTTAAATATCTGACAGTGGTGAAGATTGATGAAGAATCAGAATCTGCGAGGTATGAGTTCCATGTTTTGTATGCTTACTTGACACAGTTACTTCAATGCCTTCTTTTTGTGACTCTAACATATATGTGATGGATATCTGACTATGCTGAAGGTGGATGAAGAATCTGAGTGTGTAGGTAGTAGCTCAAGATTTTCTATGCTTTGGCTCAGTTACTTTTATACCTTTTTTCTTTGTGACTCAGACTTAATAACTCTATACTTGTTCACAAGTCATAAAAGAATATGCAATGTTAAAAGAATACATCTTGTTGAAAAGTTGTTTGACCTGATTGTTGTGATATGCAAATTCATGGGGCAATGCGTATGGAGGTCAAATTAAATTTTGAATTTGCCTCAATGCTACTTATACTATGTGAGAGTGCAAATCCTCTTACATATAAATATTTTAAATGTTGCTTAGATCCGGCAAAATGGCCACTTCCCAACCAAAAAAAAGTATCTCCTAGATCAAATGCTTATGCATCATTGATAAGCACCTACTATCTTGTATCACTCGATTTGCATAGAATCTTCAAAGTATAAGCAGCATAAACCTTTAATTTGCAAGTCATGTATCATGCAGTGGACTGTAATACAGTTGGTGTTTGCTTGTAAGTCCATATTTAACCACTGCTATAAGCTTGATATTTCAGCTAGAGACTCCTATCCCAAATCCCAATAGTATATACTAGATGGTATCAGTATGGATCAATAATTTATCAAGATGCTTATAAGTCTAAATTTGTAATTTACACTGATGCTCATACCATATTAGCATCCACTTGGTGCTTGCTATCATCCAGTTAATTTAATCTAGAACACATTGACTTATCCATATAAGTGATCTTCAATTAAAATTATATTGCATTGTCCAATAAAGTTAGACAACCCCAATTATCAAAAGTATAATGAACTTGCCGCCAATGCAGGAAAAGTCGATTAAAAGAAAGATACAACTGCAGTATAACCATTAAAGTTATGAAATTTAGATAATCCCAAGCTTAACAAACCTTCTGGATTACTCTACACCCATACATTTGAAGACTGAGAGGTAAAACATGGCCCTTAAGATGACTTGCAAGTTGCTTTCTTTGAATTTCTGTACCATGCTCGAAGAACTGCAACCCAAGTTACAATGAACATTTAAAAAGTTTTCAGGGAAAAAATATCAAGAGTTCATTTGTTAACATAGGCATACTTTCTGAATGACATAGTTCCCAAACACATCAGTCATTAGAGAATGAGCTTTAAGGAGTATCTCAGGGAAAATTTTGTTCTTTTTTTCAACTGAGGCAGTCTCAAGTTGTTGTTGGATAAAACGACTGCCATACTGATCCGCACTGGGAAAAAAAAGGAAAACAAAAGTGAACTGATAGCCACTTTAATGTCTGAAGAACATGAATCTATGAGAAATCAATGAGTACCTGAACTCAACAACATGACCTACAATATCTGATAACTCCAAAAGTAATGTCTTCTTGTTCTTAAATTCTTCCAACAAAGATGGCAACATATAGCCATCTCTCATGCCACCATTTTCTCCAGCTGCCCTTCTCAACATGGAAAGGGCATGAGATAACTGAACATTTTGCCTCAGAGGGTTCCCAGCAGGCAAAGGAGAATGAGCATTACTAGTCAACGAACCTCCTAAATATGGCATCGCAATACCATACGCATGACTACCATAGTAACCATGATTCAAGCTATCTGATTTGAGGTGCATGTTATACGGTACATTCTGCTGTGCAAGCAATGCTTCCAGGTAAAGATGTGAATATTCAGGTAAATCCAATTGGTGGGTATTAAGGTAATTTTGTCCTAAATAAGGATCCAAACTTCCTGGAGGATGTACTTGTGAATCAGAAGCACCATGCAAATATTGTTTGTACATGGAACCTGTAGATGGCCCATATAGACCAGTATCTACATGGTTCCCAGATGAATTGTATTGTATATCTGCATCACCCACCATATTTTTATTATTAGAGGCAGAGAGCATTAAACTACTGGGGAATATACATTCTAAACAGTAGCAGATCCAATTTCTACATTCATTCAAAAAATCAAATTATGTTTATCTAACAAATATATATATTGAACAAGAAAGTAAGGAAGAAAAAGATGAAAAGAAATACTACCAGAACCAAACTGACTGTTTAACATCATTTGTACACCATAGCTACCACCTGTATAGTCTTCTGAATTCTCTCTATTGTAATCCGTATCAGGCACATCAACATTTAGACGTGCACTTTTAGAAATTGCTGAACCAGCCGATTGCACTTTCTCATAAGATGGTTGCTTTGGAAAGTATGCTTGCCCATTAGAAGTTAATCTACTAGCTAATTCAACGTCTGTTAATCTACTAGTTTTCTTGGAGGCATCGAAATACCCAACATCATCAAGAGTACTTTCTAACAATGCTGACTGAGACTTCTCACTAACTTTTTGCTGCAGAAACTGTATATTATCACTGAGGGCATTAGAAAGCAGTTCAGATTGGCTAGCAATATCCTTGTTAAGCAGACATAGCACATTGCTCTCTCTCTCTTTTGGCTTCATTCTAGACAAGTTCAATTCAGAGAAAGTGGATTCAATGTTGATACCAGATGTATGAGATGAAACACCACTTAAGCCATTTGCTCTATTGCTATTACTACTTTTTGTTCCCACAGGGGGGAGACAGGGGCTTGGTGATCTTCGTATTAATTGAGGTTCAGGGGTTGTACTTCTAGAAAGAGCAGAACCCAGTGTAGATACTAAAGAGTGATTGAGGACCTTAGGAAGACCGGAGGAAGTTGATCCAAATTGCCTTTCCCCTAAACCATTCAAGTCATTCTGAAGCTTCATCATTGATGATTCTGAAGCTCTTAGCGAATCAATATTATCATAATCATTACAACTAATTGGGCGTGAAAGAAGTCCAGTGACAGGTGGATAGACAAGTTGCTCCTGCAAGTTAAATTTAGTCTAATAAGTCTAAGTAAGTTGAACTAAAGATAAAAATAAGTATCGACCCCATTTAAACAAGTCACAGGTAGGCAGGGACAGAAATATCAATGACAGAAGCTAAGGAGCATATTAACTAACAATGCACATCAATGATACTACAACATCACCACAACACATGCTTTTGTCTGAAACTTGAAAGTGATATGACAAGCTTAGAACTTACTATCAGGATAACAAAAGTTCATGATAACCATAACTTTGTGTACATTACAAAAAAACCTAGATGATATGCAAATGCACCTCCAGAAAACAAAGTAGTAGTTACAGAGAGTCTGGAAGGTGGCTCGAAACAGAAAGCCGGAATAACTTCAATCTTAGCTAAATTAAGCAAAGAATGATTATATACATCATAAATAATTTTATTATCTCAAAATGACATAAAAAGGTACAGTTACCCCACATAGTTGAAGGAGTAGATCAATATGTAACTGATATATCCAAATTTAATGGTATCATAACTAGCGGAATATACAGAAGATGAGTAGTCTGCTAAGTGGTAACTGGAATTAAACTGACTTAGGAAATATTATTCACTCCATAGACTTCCTAGTTAAATGTGAGCAAAGACAATTGGCTATTTGAAATACTGATATGTATATAACTAGATGTGTACCAGTTACATCTATAACATAATAACTGACTGTATGACAATCTGCCTTCCTCTATTAACTTTTACGAACAAGGACAATAAACCAAAAAATAGAATAATCAATAATTAGTTTTCTTAAACACTGTGGGCAACTGCCTGGTAGCTTAACATGCATCATTGGAAGCATGAGATCCGTCATCAATGTAGAAATTAAATTCATGTTATGTCCCTTAGCTCATGGTCCTAGGTGACCAAAATAGCATATGAGTAGAATAGTGCAGTGGTAGAGAAAGGCACAAAAGAGCAAATATTTTGCTTGTTCTAAGAAACAAAGAAAGTCAGATTCATTTATCATCAGGGTTTATGTAGACAACAAGCAAATGATGCAAGCCTCCCTCTACCATTTTTTTAAAACATATTTAGATCCACCCACCCAAATAAAGAAAAATAAATAAACACAATTGTTCTGCTTAAATCAGATTCATATGCAAAATAATCTCCACTATCACTGCCTAAAGTATGATAAAACGGATTATGCATGCAACATGGTGAAACAACATATCCTGAAATTATCCCAAGCATAGACAGACAATCAGGGAAATTGATTACAAAAAGCTTATTTAAAGCTTACACATTTAATAAGAGAAGCTATATATGCTCTATGATTAGCAACTACTAAATTTTGGCAATCATGTTTTGCTGATACAGAGATATTGACCAACACATACATACATTTCTGTAGAAACTTAAAAACAAGTGGCAAATCTGCAAAGTTAGAACAGCGCAAAATAAATCAAGTACACCTGCACGACATTAGCAGAATTTTTCCTCCTCGTGCCTAAACCAGTGTCTGGAGGTCCAATAGGTACATTGCTATTCAGCTCCAACCAGTCCCCTGACTGCTTCTGTGATTCTAGCATCTCTAAGCCTGGCTGAATAGAAAAAAGGGCGCTGCTTTGGCCGTCATTTTTCATGTATTCATTTCTTCGCCTCCTATCACCGATCCCTCCAAATGAAGACACACTGGGATGAAATCTTTGTTGGACACGCCAGTCCTCTTTCGACATTGCTGGAGGAGGCATCCTCGGATTGTGATTCTCGTTGGAAAAATAGTAGGATAAATAGTCTGGATGCGACCTCAAATCCTCCTCAGACAGCAAGCCTCCAGAATCCTGGACCCCTAAGTGGCGGGTCGCCTCCCCAAAGCCATCGTGCCCAAACAAGCCCCAAACGGCTGTTCTTGAATCATCAACCGTGGGCGGCGCACTGCCGGAACGAAGAATATTCAGCTCATCCAGGTCCAGATCAAAGGTAGCAGCTCTACTGTTCTGCTGCCCTCGGATCAACGCGTCAAGATCCCTCTCGAAGTCATCATCGAAGTTCCCGCTCGTTGGTGTTTCCAGTGTCATCTTCAAACACTGCGTAACCGTCATTAGAATCCTTGTTTAGCGACGATCATATATATCATTCAAGGGAACAGAACGGAGAAATCCAAAAATAACAACAACAACAAATTGGAGAGAGGAGAGTTCTCGCCTTTACAACAGCTTCATCATCGCATCCTTCGTAAGGCGCTTGTCACCCACATTCCGGCCTAAAAATCAATCTTTCACAAACCTTGATTGCCGTCTCCGCATCGAACAGTGTAAAAAACGGTACTTTAGCCGTTTCAAATCGCCTCGAGAGGGTAACAGAGGACAAAAAGAATCTAGGGTTCTACTATAAGTGAAAGGGGGCGGAAGGAAACGGCTGCAGGGAACCTTGGCGACGGTGTTGCTTCAAAACGAAGACTACAGCCATCGGATGCTCACCGGAGGGTCGATGATTGGAGCAGTTCGGGCTGTAACGGAACGGTAAGTGACGCACTGCACTCCGTCCGATTCGTGATGTCGATGAGATCGTTGCCGTACAAAGAAAACAATCGACCCGGGTACGGAGTGGCTTGTTGATGGGGCCCACATGGGTTGGGGTCAGATAGCCACTTGGAGAACGGTTACATCGGCCCATTTAAATTGATCCTAAACCCTAAAATCTTAAATCCTAAACACAGTTATAATTTAAATATATTTTTTTTATTAATTTATTAAAAAAATTTAGCCCACCCTTTTAAAAAATCCTGGTTCCGTCCTGTATATGGGGAATACTACTCTATTCTCGATTGTTATGCATAATGACTGAACAATTTCGAGTAGGTTCCATCCTATACAATGTTTCCAACAGCATCTTTTTATTTTTATTTTTTGGTCTAATATGTATCATTTTAGTTTCTAAAAATTTATTTCTGAATTAGTTTACGTTGTCAGAACAATATGCGAAAAGTAAGAGGAGCACAGTTGCATGTCATGGACAGTGACCATACCATTATTTGTGGTTTAAATAGTAATCTGACTTTTATACTAAGCCAGATTAATAAATTGCAGCAATCTGTCATCCGCTGACACAACCAGTAATAAGACTGTTACCGATTTTTGATTGGAACTGATTAACAGATCAGAACTGATTTAATCGAAACTGATAAATTAATAAATCAGTTAACCACATGCCTACGATCGATATAATCACCTTATCATGTCCGTTTGCATTCAATAATTGACAAGACTAATTTATTTAATTAAATTATTTCTTTAAATTTATTATTTATACTTGGCCTGTACCTCCATTATTAGTTATATTTTGTTTGACTTTGAATCATGAACTAGCATTATTAGTCACTTTAGTGCAGCTATTTGGTAAAAGTTAATTAAACAGACCTTTAGTGCAGCTAAAAATTGAAAGGCACAGACCTTAAACAACGATAAACCATATTCTTACAGCTCTAAGGACACACCGACACATGACTCTTCTTTGAATACAATTTATATTAGACTATATAGGATCAATAGACGGAGGTTGATTAACCTGTAATAGAAAAATAAAATCTTTCTTATACATAATTAAATTTAATCAAACACAAATAAATTAATTAAATTAAAAAAAAGTAGTACAAGATACAAGGAAATTACTTGTATCGCAATCAGGGAATTGCTACTCTAAGACAGTTGAAGCTCTAATAGAATTCTTCTTCGTCGAAAGCGAAAAAGTCTCGTACAAGGTTTTAAAGCGCTAACAACTTTATAGCTCAAGACAGAAAGAGAACAATGTTTGGAATGAGAAAAACTAAAGAACCAGAGCTCTATTTATAGCTCTGGCAACTTGATCAAATCTAAGAGGTTAACTTAGGATTGGAAAAAATATCATAAATTTCATTATACCACATATACTATATGAAATATATCAAATTATATTAAAAGTTTGATATACCAAAAATTTCAGCTCGGTGTTATACCATACTAAAAAGTTTTGATATGATATGATATCCATATGTAATTTAATATTTGCTATTACGTATACTAAGTTATGATGTCGAAATTTGAGTGTAAAATGTATAAAAATTTATACCATACTAAAAGTTGGTATATTAAAATTTTAATATAGTATTAATATGATTTTTTTTATTATATCAAAATTTTTAATACAGTATATAATATATAGAGTATTAGATTTCGATACTGATAAGCAACTAATAATAAATATTTAATCAGATAAAAATATTCAAAATACTGTACAATATGTTATAAAACCCGAATAACTCAAGTGGAATTTATTTTTTTAATCAAATTACTTTTTAACTACCAAAAATTAAATTCGTTCCCATTTTTTTTTACGCATATCTAACGATATTAACTAACTCCTAAAAATTCTAATATCGATCTATCTTTTTGCAACCATGTTGAGATACATAAATGTCCATATTCCACTGGTTCAATTATGTTGCTCACAGCGGCGTCCACTTCACCCCGCTGATAAGATCGCCCTATTCAAGCTGTGCTTTAATTTTGTCGTCGTCAACTCTACGGGCAACACGGTGGAGTGCAGAGAACGGACTATTTACGGACTATTTTAGCCGTGGAAGAGTGCAGTACCGTTTCAATTTTTTTTAAGACCTATACCGAAAATA
>JBBPFP010000010.1:3695048-3733039 GCA_037974795.1 Kaempferia galanga
CTTGTGGAGTGTGTTGAGATGTTTCTCCATCGGCAAGGAGGATTGTGCTAGCTGGTGTTGTCGGGGTTTGATCCGCTGAAGGATCGAGGAGTCATCCACCTTACGGACACGCAGTGGAGTAGGAGCAAGACATCTCCGAACCACGTAAATGCATGAGTTAGCGGTTTGATTTCTCTACTTGTCTTTGTACTTCGATTTTCTATATTTCCGCTTCCGCTAACCATCCTAGGAAGAGAAGCAGCGTCCATTCGATCCCCAACAGATATCTCCACATGATATGATATTGTCTGCTTTGGGCCTAAGCTCTCATGGTTTTGCTCTTGGACTCTACCCAAATTGTCTTATGCCAGTGGAGATATCTTTCCATTTAAGTCCATGATCCTTTCAATATGTTTTTTAATGTGGAACTTTATTTGTAACTATTGCAACCTAACAGTCCCGAAGGTTAAGATGGAATGCTGAAAAAAAAAGTCCAAATAGGTCTAGGAACTAGATGTTTAGCAAGTTAGGTAAATCATCCTAGCAGGAGTAGGTGAGAATATGTTCCCTTGAAAGGAAGACTAAGCGTCGATTCGAACTAAGGTTTCACATGAAATCTAAAAGTCAGGACCGGACAATCCCGAGACTGTCAAATTCCAGTCTACTTTTATTATTATGTCTGTTATACTAACTCTGTGATGCAGGTAGGTGGTCGGAGTTAAGGGATTCCAAGCTCCTGGAAGAGATCTAGGAGCCCGGACATCCAAGCAGCCAAATAGGTTCCAGGTGCTTGGTATGACTTAAACTAAGCCACGCGAGCAAATGAATTGACACTCCCTTGTTAGCTAGCACACATTAGCTTCCAAGTGCTTAGAATGATCCAAGCGCTTGGGAAGGGATAGAGGCGACTCAAATAGAGCTTCGACGAGGTCTTGTCACATCAGCGCTCCAAGCGCCCAAGAGTGATCCAAGCGCCTAGAGTTGGATAACTCAGTGATGAAAGGGGATCGGATAAACCTCGATGAAGGTACTTGGAGTTGGTCTAGGCATCTGGAAAAGGTTATAAAAAGAGCCTTTGACCAGGAGGTCAATACAACAATTTCTATGCTCAAACACCGTTAATGTTGCTCCAAAATTCCACTACAATACTACAACGCTACTCCGACAATAACTTCCAAGTCTACACTCTACTTTAAGTTGTCGTTATATTCAATTTATGTTATTTCTTTATTGTAATCAGATTTCTTGTATGTATCGAATTTTTAATGAATTGTCCAACAAAAGTGATCAATGATCATGATCCTTAGAGTAGAAACATAGGTTGCGAACCAAGTAAAAAGAAAGGTATTAACGTTGCTTATTTTAATTTCATTTCCACTTCTATCTCTAGTTTTTTAAACATCATGAAAAATTGAAACACGCTATCAGGGGTTGATGTAGATGGACCTAGACGAAACAAGAAGCTTGGAAAATCAATCTCAAACATAGGGAGCTCAGGACAATATTAAGCTCGACATAGGGAGCTTAGAGAGCTAGGCTTTGAGCTAAACTATGTTCGTTCTTAGTGGTGACTTTTTGCAAATCTCCATAAGCGTCGACATGTCGACCTAGTGGAAGAGATCAATCAAGATATTGGCCTAATGCATCATGTCGACATGCTAATTAACCTCTTGGGAGAGGTCTCCGGTCTGCCAACCTCCCGAGAGAGATTGACCCTCTAGTTCAAGGTCTTCATGTGTGCGTGTGTGTATATATATAAATGCTAATATGAAATTGGGCCGTGTAAACATCATATGCTGACTTGAAATATAGGATCAATATTCCATAACTCCTTCAACAGACCTACAACTATTGCAATATCATCGTAAAAACAAATTCAATCCATCTCCATGAGTGAGCATACTTTCCATCGCAAAGTCGTTATACATAGACACAACTATTAACGATAATTAACCAACTGTTGCCAAATCAACATAGATAATATTATTATCTGAGAATTTGTGTTATGTTTATTTTACTGGCATAATTTTCCTAAAATTGTTTTCTTTGAAATTTACCGTCAAAAAGACGTTTATTCGTAGTGAGTCTTTTACTTTGCACTTTTGTGTTTATAAAATTGTGTGACTCTAAACAAGAGTATTTGCGAAGGCCATGGCTATGATAGTTGTGTGCGAGGTGACAACAGAATAAGGGTTATCCAAGAAACCCTAATATCATTCATCCATTCACTTGCCTGTGCACTTGCTTGTGAATAAACGCTTGCGGCGGTTGAACCATTCATGGTACTGAGTTATTCCTGTGGCCTATCTATATTTCTCAGATTTACCCTATAGCTATTGGAAAATTTTTATAGGACCGGATAGTCAACCTCCAAATGAATGAATTGTAGAAATACTTGGACATGTACACCTGGGCTTCTATATGAACACCATCAATGGTTTGCGTCTTAATAAACCAAAAAAAAAAAAAGATAAAATAATTTCTTAAGAAATTTAATTTGTTTTTTGTCCTTATACATATCAAAAAATATTTTATGACAAATAACTTAAATATAGAAAATTTTAAACCATGTTGCTTTATGTCAAATTTAATATCTTGTCGGGAATCTTCCTCGTCAATCCACCTATTCAAGTTTGATATGCAATGATATATATTAGGATTTTAATATTATAGAATTATGGAGGGAAATAGACTTAGTTTTTGAGTTCATTCAATTGGGAAAAATGAAAATTAAATGATGATCAATTTCATTTTTATCTGCGTTTTTTTTAGAAAAATGATGACGTAGCCAGTAATTCCATCAATGACATTAAACAGTTTATTTTATTTTTTTAATCTGTAACATATATAGAACATTATTATTATTATTATTATTATTATTATTATTATTATTATTATTATTATTATTATTAGGCTTGTCAGTTAGTTCAACTTCTTTTCTATTTCTTAAATGATTCTTAAATCCATCCATTAGAATAGTTTTTTTTTTATCATAGATAAGATTCAATCATTTTTCCTAGATGAAAAAATAATAATAAATCAATTTGATAAAATTATTATTTCTTAAAAAGTCCTTAGCTATTTATTGCTTAATTTGGTACATATTATAATATTATGTCCCCTCTTGCATCGTGCGACCTCTAGATGTGCATTAAATATATTCCGAATTTATCCGATAAACAGGAATCAAAAGGAAAAACTATCGACCTTCAAGATTTATCGAACGAAATCAGAGGCACACCCAAATTAGTGAACAGAGCAAATCAAGGCAAGTTATTCGCCTAGCTAACACAAGCTAAACTTATCAAACCACTGTGACGGGGGCAAAGATAAAAAAGTGTCATGCAATAGCTGGAGAAGTGACGTAGGAGAATCAATAGACTTTTATTATTACTATTATTATTTTTTTATTTTTTAATATTTTAGGTTCGGCAGCTGATAGTTATTTTATCACTGTCTTCCTTTTCGATTACCATATGAAATTATTCTAAGTTTGAAGGCCGATTCTTTCAACGCATTGACTGGTGTAGAAAGCTCTACAAAGCTTATTATTATTTTTAATAATTTTTATATTTTTAATATTTAAAGTATTTTTAATATTTTAGATAAGTCCGTTTGGGATTTTTTTTATAAGATTTTGAGTCCATTTTTTCTTTGTTAGAAATTTTTTTCTTTACAAGTCAAAAATTAAATCTATATATTATAATTTATTTCCTTTCTTACGTTTTAAGGTCGAGAACATTTATGAACATATATTTAATTGTATAAAAAGTTAATCCTAGTATATTAAATAATATTTCTTTTAACAAAATAACTAGAGAACATCCGTTCTTCTCTTCTTGCCTCCTCAAGTCTCTCTTCTCATCGGCCCACAAAATAATCACTTCATGTCCAGCATCAACAAACCAAATAAATTGTACAAACTAGATAAGTTGAATAAAATAGTTTAAGTAAAAATATTTTATAATTGTAAAATCTATTGATTATGATATTCTCATAAATATAAAATTAAAGATAAAACATAAGTATTTCATAAACCAAACGCAATATTTATTTCTCAGAATAAAATATCATAATTGAGGTGTGAAATTGAAACCACACTCACTAATGCTAGAAAGCAAACAAAATCAAAGAGTAGTGCCATGGAGTATTGTTCAATAGTCTAGAGATTGCCTACTGAAATTTAAAACAACTGCCGTTCCTACTTTTTTAAAAAAAAACACGCTGTGTGACAACAATTTAACACCAAAAAAAAAAAACAGGAATCTCGCGAAAAATGTGAAATGTGTAAGGCCCAAACAGGAAGAGAAAGAATGAATAAATTAAGAAAATGTATGGACGATAGGTGTGTCTGGAGCCTCTCCAGGCATGTAGATTTTGTATTTACTTAAAAATAATAACGCACAGCTCAATCTGAGTTGGAGTCATAGAATTCACTAGGGCAAGGAGTCATCACCTCCGACGCCAACATCTGAACCACTCTGCATTGTGGGCCTGTCCTCAGGGGAAGATGACACACACTGAATGGCCACTGCAAGTAGTGCATCTAGGCTTTCTATCTGTATTCCTTCACATGTAGGATCGATTATTTCTCTTGGACGATTCTCTACTATCAAGAAATTCAGCTGGAAATTGTACCACAAGCAATGGTTTATGGATGAAGGCAATGAATCATAACTAAACTATTAACTAGGGCTAGGAAATATGGACTCACCCATCCGATGATATTCAAACCCTTCTCTATGAAAGCTGAATCAGTTGGACGTTTTCCACTTAACCCCTCAAGCACCAGGACGCCAAAGCTGTATACATCAGTTTTCTCTGTAGCTCTACCACTCTGCATGTATTCTGATAACACATGATAATTGTCGAATGGTTAGAGATAAGTTTGGTCAAAGAGAGATCAAGCAAGTAAGCCACGAAATTGAACTATCATCAAGTTCCTAAAACATTAGCGTTGTCACTGCAGTGCAGTGCAAGTCACAGCTAAATGGAAGCCGCAATTATAATTGCCACCTTCTATATGGAGATAGAATATAAGAAGCCTATTTCATGATTCAAATTCAGAAGCTATAAGATCACAAGAATTGCAGTTTATATTTTTAAATTTCTTCATTAAAAAATAATAGTAAAAGAAAATTTTATTTACACAAAACAAGATATTTGCATTTTTTTTATAATGCTTGGATAATTCTTCATTCAATAATAATTTAGTGATGCTACATGGGTATGCATTTAGTGATAAACAATATATTTGTCATCCTTCCTTCAACAGTACCCAACACAATACTAAAGCTAACCTAAATATTGAAAAAAGATTCTTTCCAACAATGCCTTGAAGTTGCTATGCCATAATTTTTTGCAAGTGATTAAGGAGCCTTGCTACAATCAGTGGATATCAATCAAACACAAGAGTAGTAAGATTAGTAATTATAACTGGATTAAACAAAGTCAACTATTGCTTTTGATTAGCTGTCTCAGTAAATAAACAACTGACATAGGTCTGATTTCTTGAAAATTTTGTCCATCATTTGACCTCTATAATAGCCAATCACAAGCAATATCAGCTTGTAACTCTCTTGACTGCATGCAAACAAATATTTACCTGTGGGCCAAAGTAGAGGGGAGTGAAAATCGAAAGTCCAAACAGCTATCACCTCAATTCGGCACTAGCTGATTGCTGGTGGGTAGAAATGATGACATGCCAATTTATAACAATTGGAGATCCCAAAGTGCATAGTGATTTCCGTTGTGATTTAATTAATTGGACACCACCAAAGTTGTGCAATTGGGGTATAATGAATTTCCACTAAGATATGACGAGATTATCCATTCTTCTGTGCAGTATCGAGAAAGAGCCTATAGTACACTCGACTCTAAGACAAAAACTGCTAAAATCCACCTACGTGGGAGGAAAAATGTAGTGTCTGAAGTTTATAGTGTTAATTTAAGAAAATCATTTGATTTAATTCAGATGTGACTAGAATTAATTTAGTTAGATTTAATTAATTTAATTGTCTTACATTTATAGGATTCAGATTAATTAATTATAATAAAAAAATGATGGATATAGATTTCTAATAATTAAGTTAATTAATTAATAACAAATTTATTTGATAAATAATTTTAATAAATAAGTTAATTGGGAATGTAATTAGTTAAATAATTTTAATAATTAAGTTAATTAAATTATAAATTTATTAGTCATATAATTCAGTTAATTAATTACAGATTTAATTAATTAAATAATTAAGTTAATTAATTATGAATTTAATTAATTAAATAATTTTAATAGTTAAGTTAATTAATTATGAATTTAATTAGCTAAATAATTTTAATTAATTAATTATGAATTTAATTAGTTAAATAATTAAGCTGTTTAATTATAGATTTAATTAGTTAAAAAATTTTAATATACTAGCCGATTTTAATAAGAAATCTAAATAGACATATATAAGAAATGAAGAATAGGATAGGGTGAATGAGGTCATAATTTTGGAATAAGAAATGAATAAAAAGTTATATTAAATTTCGCAATAGCATATGAATTTATAATAGCTAATATGTTTTCCATGAAGAGAGAAGAACCGCTTGGTTGCTTACAAATGTATGAAGAATAAGTCACAGATTGATTCTCTTTAGGTCGGGAAGAAAGAGAAAACTTTATAAAGATTTTAAGGTGATTTCTGAAAAAAAACTTAACCAAATAATATAAGTTAGTGATTTTAGATACGCGTCTCAAGCATAATATCAGTAGAATAAAAATGTACATAGCTCCTAGAATCATGTGGTCAAAGTTAAAGAATAAAAAATAAAGTATTTTACAAGTATTAGAAGATATACATAGCGACTCAAATAGAACATAAAATAACATGACATCAAATTTAAAAATAGTAGCCAACAGCATACTTGATGAGTCAAAAGAACCAATATCACTAATTAAAAAATCTTTATAGTAGAATGAGGAAGTACAACATAAATTAAAGGAAAAAAGATAACAATGAATGAAGTCAAGAATAAAGCTTTTGAACATTTGTATCGATACCTTGGTATAAAAGGTGGAGAAATTGACATCTATAAAATAGTTAAAGTGAGAAAAATAAAGCATCTTACCCCGATAAGATGCATTAAAAAAGAATCTAATAGGGTACTAGTGAAGAATGAGAAATACATAAGCAATGGAAGAGGTATTTGTATTCACTTTTTAATGAAAGGTCAAATAATCAACTTAGGAAATGTAAATATGTTAAAGGAATATAGAATATCAAAGAATTCAAATTTTAGAAGTAGAACCAACATAAAATGAGATGAAAAATAGAAAATCGATTAGATTGGAAGTAAGTATTGACGAATTATGAAATTATTTAACTTGATATTGAAAATAAAGAAAATGTCTAATCAATAAAGGTTAAAAGGTTAAGTATTTAGTCCCCGATATAAAATCGAAAGAAACGTACAAAATTATATAAATTATAAGAGCATTAAGCTAATGAGCATACTATAAACTTTATGAAAAAGTGATAAGAAAATATTAAGGAGTCCAAGATGATTGAAAATCAATTGAATTCATACTTGAAAGGTCAACACTTCTATAGATCTTAGGCAACTAATTGATAATTATCTAAAAATGAAGGAAGACTTACACATGACTTAAAAACTTATAATAAAATTCTACGAAATTATGTGGAGAATTCTATAAAAGAAAATTGTCAACATAGAATAGATTAAGACAATTAAGGATATGTTGATAATATAATGACAAGAGTGAAGGCTCTAAGCAAATTAATTAAAGTGCTTCAATAAAAATAAAGTTACATCAAATATCAACCTAAGTCCATATCTTTTAACACAAGTTATAGATGAACTCTCTAGACATATCCAATATATGTTACCATCATACATGTTTGTAAATGACATGGTTTTGGTCGATAAGACTCGTAATATAAATGCAAACTTCTTGGTGGGAGAAATTGAAGTTAAAGGTTTCATGTTTAGTAGAATAAGACAGAATACGTGCAATTTAAGTTTACCAGTAGTAAATGTTGCTAGAAAATTGTTAAGATAGGAAATAATGAGTTACCTACAATTGAAACTTTTAAGTATCTAGAATCCCTTTTGCAAAAGAATAAAGGGGTTGATAAAAACATTATACATAAAATACAAGATGGATAGTTAAAATGGAGGGCATTAGGTGCTCTTTGTAATTGTAAGATTTTCTAAAACTTAAAAAGGAAGTTGTACTAAATGATGGTTAGACATGCTATCTTATACAAAGTTGAATGTTGAACTATGAAGTGTGTACAAGATGAGAATTGTAGAAGTGAGAATGTTAAGGTGGATGTACAGACAGAGTAAAAAATGAGAACATTAGAGAAAAAAAAATCAACATTGCACATATTGAGAAAACACTCCGAGAAACTCGTTTAAAATATATAGTATGTGAATCATAAATCTACTGTTGAATAGGTAACATTTTTTTTAACACTTTAAAATATCTGGATGTCTCGAAGGAGACCCTCAAACTCGTGCATCATTTCCAAATTTTATTAAAGTGACCCATTAAGTTCTCAAAATAGTAAGTTACTAGTAGATTCCAAACACTTATCATAAAGGTTCAAAATTTATTCTCCTAAAGAGAACAAATAACGAACTAATGTAGAAGCGTGAACTAGGTCCTTAGGTTGTACTGCCATCGTCCTGAGCCTAGTCACTGGTTAAAGTCGCCTATTCCCCTTTTATCCCGACACCTACCACAATCAATACTATAAGTCTAAAGACTCAGCACGTTCAAACTATGATATGTATTAATTAATCCATGTAACCATGTATTCTAAAGGTAGACATATGTTAAACAATTCTAAACATAACCTCTTGCATAACATAGACATAAACAGGGTTTTTATCATTGTGTTTAGCTTTGTAACAACTTGCATGACATAAACATAAACACTTTGTTAAGCAACATATATCGGTCATATGTACTAAAATAAATCATGCTAACTTCAAGCTCTCATTTTCGACTAGAGGAAGGCGATTTTTTCACGGAGCTGGCAGCTAGCAGCAAGATGCAGCCGGAGCTGGAGCGAGCTAGCTTTTCTTCGATTGCAATTCCTAGGGTTCCTAGGGTGAATGCAGCGAAGGTTGCTGAAGCAAGTTCGTCCAAATCTTATGTGGGTTTAAATCCAGCGTCTCCGCAAGTAGTGAAGAAAAGCTATGGAGGTGGGGGAGATATTTAAGCAGGCTACGATCTGCAATAATAAACCAGGTATATTCTATACTGATGAGGCGGTTTCAGAGATGGCAAATCCAAATCGTTCTACGTTAATTGGTAAATTTTCTGGATCAAGACCTTCGCAAGTTGTGGTTCTTCGGGCATTTTCAAATCTAGGTTTTGTGAGTGTATATAACATCATATTTCTTCCTTCTAGGTATGTATTCATTCATCTAACTTCAGGGGAAGACATGGCCAGAGTGTGGACTTGAGGAATATGGTATATGGGAGATGTGCCTTTGCGGATGTAAAATGGTCTCCGAATTTCTCTTATGATATAGAATCTTCTGTGGTTCCGATTTGGATTCAACTTCCAGATCTTCCAATTCATATGTTTTGCAAGAGTGGTTTGTTTGCGGCAACAAGTATAATTGGAAGTCCTCTCAAGATAGATGAAGCTATAGCTGATGGAGTAAGACTTTCGGTAGCTCATGTGTGTGTGGAAATCAATCTATTAAAACCTATGATTGAGGATTTCTGGATTGGGATTGGTGAGGAAAAGAGAATTCAAAGGGTGGTGTATGAGAAGGTGCCAAAGTATTGTGCCCATTGTTTCCATTTGGGTCATAGTGAGGAAAAATGTTATGCTAATGGGAATAAGCCAAAGCCAGTGTAGAAGGATGTTCTAAAGGATGTTATTTCTGCTGGTGATGGTTTGAAAGATCAGCTTGACAGGAGGTATGATCAGTGAATATTTCTACTGACATGCCTTGGGAGAAAAATTTAGAGAAGCAAGTTTGGATCCAGAAAAAAGGAAAGTCTCTTGTGCAGGGCCTTGGAAGTTTGGAGGACTTGGAGGTGGAAAATAGTTTTCAGTTATTGGCTGATCAGGAGACTGGAGAACCGTGTGAGGAAGAGGGATTGGGAGGAAGAGAGGGTACTGAAAGGAGTAAATCTGACAGAGGTTGCGACTGAAGTGCAGCTCGCTGGAAAAAAGTTTTCAAGCTTTGTGAAAGGTAAGAGGGCTCTGAAAGAGGTTGAATGAAATTGGCACAAGAGCAAAGTTCAGGGGATGTTTCTGTTCTGGTGGCATTCCCCCGCACTTCAGAATCCAAATCAGGAGGAGGCTTCGAACGGTGATCCTAGGTGGCTGATATCACAATTTCTTTTGGGGAGATTGAGGAGCTAGAGGACAGTGATCCTGGGGATTTATCTAAGAGGATTTCTGTAAATGCTGGTAAACCTGCACATCATAAAACAGATGTATCTAATAATGGTCAGGCGGTTAACCAAAGGAAAACTAGAAGTAAACCCCAGAAAGTTTCCTCTTCTCTTAAGCCTTGATGTCTAAAATTCTCTGGAATATAAGAGGGATTGGAAACTCAGCCTCTCTTCGAAGATTGCAGTTTTTAAGAAAGTACCATCATCTGAATTTTATAGGGGTATTGGAGCCATTTATTGAATTGGATGTGGACCTGTTTACCGGGAAATTGGGGATCAAAGGTGCTATATCTAATTGCAATGGCAATATATGGTTTCTATTTGATGTTAATATTGAATGCCCAATTTTGCAGGACCATGAGCAGTTTCTACATTTAAAATTGGCTTCTCATTTGTTTCCTGTCAGTATTATGGTGATTGTACTGTTTGTCAAATGTAATCTAGTGGAAAGGAGAGCTCTATGGGAGAAACTACTGGATGTTAAACCTATTTTGGATGAACTATGGTTGGTGGGAGGGGATTTCAATGTGATCACTGGTCCGAATGAACATTCTTCTGGAATTTTGCATTCTCCTGGTGCTATAAGTGATTTCAATGACTTCCTAATGTTGACTGGATTGCTAGATGCTGGATTTGTGGGTGACAAGTTCACTTGGACCAACAATAGAGTTTGGAAGAGGTTGGACAGGGTTTTGATATCTTCTTCATGGAATGATAGGGAGGTTACTGTGAGAGTTGAGCATCTGAATCGAGCATCTTTAGATCGCTGTCCTTTGTTTATCTCCTTTCCTAGTTTTTCTTTACCAATGGCTTCTTTAGATTTCAAAAAATGTGGACTAAGCACCCTAATTTTCTGCTCACTGTTAGATTAAATTGGATGTTGCCCTGTTTTGTACCTGATTTGCAGAAACTACAGTTCAAGCTTAGGAGGTTAAAGGCTCATCTGAAATGGTGGAACATGAATGTGTTTGGCAACATTCATGAGAAGGTTAAACAGGCTAAGGAGAGGGTTTCAAAAGCTGAAAAGGTATTTGATTTATCTCCAAATGTGGAGAATAGAGTTCAGTTGTCTCTGTGCCAAGCTCAGCTGTATAAAGTTCTAAATATGGAAGAAATCTTTTGGAGGCAAAAGACAGCAATGAAATAGATGGGGAAGGTGACCAAAATATAAAATTTTTTCACAGATTGGTCAAGCAAAGGAGAATGTCAAGTAGAATTTTTAGAATATGGGATGGAGATGAATGTCTGGAGAATCCATATTTGATAAAAGATTCTAGTGTCAAATATTTTGAGCAACTTTTGCAGGGGGATTTCCATTGCCCTATTGCAGACACAGGATTCATTCCTCATTTGATCAGGGAGGAGGATAATCTGGATTTATCTGCAATGCCATCCTTGGATGAGATTAAAAAGATCATATGGGAGATGAATGATGAGGGGGCTGCTGGTCCAGATGGATATCCAGTGGCTTTCTATGTTGTTTGTTGGTATATCATAAACGATGATGTACACCAAGCTGTTTTAGACTTTTTCTAAGGGGGTTCCCTTCCAAAAGGGATGGCAGCTACCACCTTATTTCTTATCCCTAAAATTGAGTGTGCTCAACAATGGAAAGACTTTAGGCCCATTAGCTTATGTAATATATCAAACAAGATAATATCTAAAGTCTTAGCTAATAGGTTAAGTATTATCATGGATAGAATTATCTCACCATCACAAAGTGGATATGTTAAAGGAAGGTTGATCTCGGATAATGTTTATTGACTCAAGAGATTTTCCACAAATTAAATCGTCATGTTAGAGGTGGAAACCTTATTCTAAAGTTGGATATGGCCAAGGCATATGATAGACTTCAATGGGTGTTCTTATTCAAAGTAATGGAAATGTTTGGGTTCTCTAAAAATGTTATTGATGTTATTCGTAAGTGTATAGGGGACTGTTGGTTTTCTGTGCGTATCAATGGTGTTTTAGCTGGTTTTTTCTATTCGAAGAGGGGTCTTAGACAAAGAGATCCCATATCCCCTCTTTTGTTCATTATTGCGGCTGAATGGTTATCTCGTGGTTTGGACAAGTTGTTTGTGGAATGCCCCAAATGTATTTTGCAACTGGTTGTTATAGTAAATTATCTCATCTTGCTTATGTTGATGATATTATAGTAGTAATGAATGGCTCCATGAATGGTGTGAAGAGGGTAAAAGATTTTCTTGACAGGTACATGTTGGCTTCTGGACAGGCTATCAACGCAAGTAAAAATTCTTTTTTTCCCCTCAAAAAGCATATCCACTTAGAGGAGAAGGCAGATAGCCCAAGTGATTAGCTTTGTTGAAGGTGGTGTTCCATTAATATATTTGGGGTCCCAATCTTTGTTGGTTGCAGAAAGGTAATTCATTTTTAGCCTATGATTGAAAAGACAAGGAAAAGACTTCTGGGTTGGGATATTTCTAAATTGTCTTATGGTGGAAGGTTGCAACTCATTGGAAGTGTGCTATGTTCTATTCCCATGTATTTATTTCAGGTGGTGCTTCCTCTAATCTCTATCTTGCACCAGATTGAGATGATCCTGGCTAATTTTTTTTACGGCTCTAATAGCTCCAAGAAAAGTACTCATTGGATATCTTGGTCAGAAATTAGCAAGCCTAAACAGGAAGGTGGTTTGGGTATCCAAAGTTTAACTGAGATAACTACTATTGTATCAATAAAGCTATGGTTAAAATTTAGAGAGCAAAGAACCCCATGGGCAAAATATTTACTTGATGCATATTGTGGCAGCTTATCTCCAGTAGTGGTAGCTCTTAAAGAGAAGGCATCTCCATGTTGAAAGAGAATGTTTAAGATCCGGTCTATATCAGAGAAACAGATTGGATGGAGGTTGGGCTATAGACAAGTTAAATTCTGGTATGATGCTTGGTATGATGCAGGATCATTGTTTCAACTCTGTAATATTGTTGGTGATTCAGATTGCTTAGTATCTAAATTCAGGGATGATCGAGGATGGAACTTGAATGATCTGAAATCTGTTCCGCCATTGGTTACAGCAGAGAAGGTCTCTGAAGTTTCAGTCCAGTTTAATGTAGCAGATACTTTGGTTTGGAAGCTGTCTTCTGATGGCAAGTTTTCTATCAAATCAGCTTGGAATCTGGTTAGACAAATCTGTAGTTCTGAGGGGATTGGGAATGCTGTTTGGAGTAAATTGTTATCTCCACGGATTTCTGTTTTTAGTTGGATATTTATGAAGCAGAAGCTTCTTGTGGATTCAATTCTGAAGCTAAGGGGAGTATCACTTGCATCCTAATGCCAGTGTTGTTTGGAAGAGGAGACTTGGGAGCATTTATTTTTCTATGGTCCAGTTGCTTTGGGGGATTGGAGATGTTTCGGTGAGATATTTGGAGTGGACAGATTTTCCTGTTTGGAGAAATGAAGACATGGTTCTGAATGGTTTATTGGAGGACAAATCAAGAAGCTATTCCTTTTTGATCCGATGGAATCTGTGGAGTGCCAGGAATGAGGCCAAGCATAGGGGTTTTAAGATGACTTCCAGTAAAATTATACAGAACATTGTCAGATACATCTTTATTGCAATGGAGTCTGGTACTATCAAAGCAAAGCATTGGAAGAGGTATATTTCTGTTGCTCAAGGCCTGGGTATCCTTTTGAAAACTAAAACAATACATACTGTAGTTGTGGTATATTGGAGAAAACCTGCCTTGGGGAGTTTTAAAATCAACTCTGATAGCTACTCTAAGGGAAACCCGGGAGTCTTTTCTTTTGGAGTTGTTATAAGGGATCATGGACAAATTGTGATGGCCAAACATGGTAAAATTGAGTTCCGATCTAATGGTAAAGCAGAATTGGGGGCTATGTTTAAAGTCTTGGAATTATGCATTGAAAATCACTTATTACCTTGTTGGCTTGGATCAGACTCTATGGTTGCTTTGAAGATGCTTCATGCTCCTTCTACTTGTTGGGAACTATGCAATTTCGTCTTAAAAATCTGTAAATTGATATTGGAGTATCAAGTTAGATGCACACATGTATATAGAGAAGTCAATGCTGCTGCGGATTACTTGGCAAATCTTGCATTTACATTTCCTACTGATAGAATTTTGTTAAGACATAATGTCGATAAAGAACTTTTTGGCATTTGTAAAGTTGATACAATTGGTTTACCCTACATACGAGTTACTTGTAAATCTGTTTAGTGGTTTTGTAACCCCCCCTCCCCCTCTAATATGGTTTCGGTTCTTTGTTGGTTATAAGAATTCCTCTGTTTCAGTTTAAAAAAAACATGCTAACTTCAAACTTGAACTCAAACATTCTTATAACATAAATATAAACATGGATTTTCATATTAGAACATATGTTAAACAGTTTTAACATTAACTACTTGCATACCCATAAACATGATTTCTCCCTAAAAGAAACATATATTAAATGATTGTAACGTTAACCATTTGCATACACATAAACATGATTTTTCCATAAAAGAAACATATAAGTTTAATCTTAACTACTTACATACCCATAAACATGATTCCATAAAGGAAACATATGTTAAATAATTTTAACTTTGATGTCATTTAGTCTTATTGACCTTCAAATCTTAATAAAAGACATCAAACATTAACTTTTAACATCAAAATATTTAAGTGAGTTCATATCGTTGAATGTTGCCCATTTTTCCTCAACCTCTTCGTTTGACCAAACTTTTACCCTAGTACTAGGTTGGTAAGGTTAGCCGGACCCTTCTTAAGTCGATTTCTCTAAACCCCTCTGTCCCTTCTTAAACCGGACTCCCAAACCTCTTTTATTTTGGTAAGGTTCATCGGACCCTTCTTAAGTCGGATTCCCAAACCCTTTTGTTTACAAGTTCATAAACACACATAGCATATCATCACAAAACCCATCACATACATATTCATAATTTCCGAATTAATCTAACATACTAAGTTACCGAGAACATGATTGAATTCATAGCATACTAACTCATGCAAACTGAAATTGACTAACATGCTAAGTTATTAAAGACATGACTGGTTTCATGGCATATCAAACCATAAACTTCAAAATTAAACTTAACATGTTAAGTTATCAAAACATGGTTGATTTTATAACATACTAAACCCTCTAACTGAAACTAACATACACACTAAATTACCATAACATGATCGAGTCTATAGTATCCAATAAAACATAGAATCAAAACTAACATGACATACTAAATTATCTCAATTTATCATAAACATGATTGAGTTTATAGCATACAAAAACATAAAATCAAAACTAACACAACATATTAAATTATCTACTAATTTACGCTAAACATGGTTGAGTTTATAGCATACAAAACCATAGAACCGAAACTAACATACTAATTTATCATAGACATGGTTGACTTCATAGTATATAAAACCCCAGAACCGAAACTTATGGACCATAGTTTCTAGTTCATAAGTTGTGAAACCCCTAATCTATTTTGTATTGCCATTTTCTATCAAGGAAAATCAAGAAGTCATGGTAGCAAATTTACTACATGGACATAGATTACCCAAATCTCATTCACATATGCATGTAATGTTTCTATAGAACAAAATCCCTAATATACTAGTACAACAAGGTTGTCTGAAATCAACAAGGTGGAGTTTACCATACCTAAACATTATTACACGAACTGAATATTGCATAAAATAGTTTAGAACATACCTTTAATTCCTTGCTAACAAACCTCTCCTTCTTCTCCTCCCCTTAGAGCTTGAACCGACAAAACCTAGAGCTAGGGAGGGAGGAAAAATCCAAGGTGAGGAAGAACCTAGGGCCAACGGCTTCAAGGTAGGGATTATGGTTTTGAAGGTGGCAAAAATCCAAAGTGAGAATGAGCTCTCTCAAAATTACTTCCATAGGAGTTTCAATCATAATTACTAAGTCCTATAGAATTTTATATGAAAAATTCAGATCTTAGATATCTTACTAAAATAATTAAATCTAACCAAATTAAATCTATTAAATTAATCAATTATAATTAAATCTGAATTAATCAAATAAATCTTCTTAATTAAAATAATTGATTTCGGACACTACAGTATGAACATATACTTTGGCAACCAATAATGCCTTAATTAGCCAATATGAGATTGATAAATATACACATTAATCATTGAAGGCCACCAAAGAAGACAGTAGCAACAATAAAACATAAATTTCATTTAAATATAGATAATATAGTGGAAAATTAAGCCTAATGGCATAAGAGGATTCATATAACCAACCCCACTTAGTGGGATAAAGGCTAGGTTGTGTACAATTTCATAGTGAAGCTTTTCTTCTAACTAAGTTTGACTATAAAATATGTATGTATTTTATGTATCAAGAAACCATTGGTGGGGTTATTTTGATGGTTGACACATTAACTCAATGGTTTGTTGTCTATCTGATGAAATGGATGTCATCTCAGTGTTTAAAATTTCATTTCGTGTCGGGCAGAACGGGCGAAACTTACCGTTCCGCCTGCACACCGAAATCGGCACCTGCACTTGAAGGGTTCCAAAAAGCCCACGGACGACAGAGGCGTCGCGAGAGCCCTGCGGACCCGAACGAGGCGTCGCGCGAGGCCTGCAGCCATGGTGAACTCGTCGTTCAAGCCTTGCAGCCACAGCGGGCTCGTCGCGTGAGCGTTGTGAGAATCTTGCGGCGGTGGAGAGGCGGCGCAGTGAAGGTAGCGGCCGCAGTGAGGTAGCGGCAGCGAAATCGCGAGGATTATGAGAAAAAATTAGGTTTTATAAAATGTGTTAATTAAAATCATTATATTATATATATAATATCTAATTTTTAATTATTTATTATAATGATATATTATATAAATTAATAATTAATTAAATAAATTGTTAATTAATTAATATAATTATAATACATATTTTTATTAAAAATATAAAAAATTAAAGTAAAAATAAATAATTTATATAATTTGAATAATTTAAAAACAAACTTTAAATTATTTTATAAATTAAAAATAGATTAAAATTTTATAAAATATCTAAAATAGTTTTAAAATTTTATAAAAATATTTAAAATAATTTTGAAAAAGTAATTGTTAATTTTTTTTAATAAATATATAATTTTTAAAAAATAAATTTGATTTTAGAATTCAATATAAGCTATATATATATATATATTAAAATATTTATAAACTATAATTATATATTATATAAATAAATAATTAATTTATATAATTATTAAATATAAATTATGAGCTTTATGTTAATTTACATAATTATTATAGATAATATTTTTTTATCTTATAAGCAAGATTTGAAAACATGAAAATTAATATATTCAGCTCTCTACTTTTTAGATTCTTGATTCCTAATCAAAACACATTTTTGTTGATATGAATGTCTGATATTTACATCTAAGAAATACTTTAGATTACCTAGAAGTTTTGAGAAAGGTATATTATCAAGTTATATAAACAATAACTAAACCTTATTTTATATATATATATATACACCGAAACCCTATCGGCACGGCATGATACAATACCGAAATTGTATCGTTCCAGCTTAGGACCTCGGCACGGGTCGAGATTTTAAACCTTGGTCGGGTGTCGGCCCTCCCCCATGCGCTATTCAACTGCCCAAGGCTAGTAGCCACCCGTGATTTACCTCTTCCGTGTTGATCTGAGAACGGGCAGGCGGAGGCGCTGGGGGCAAGCAAATCACCTTTTTCCACCAATTCAGGACCAAAACACTCTCATTTTAGCCAATCACCAAAACTTGGCTTGGTGTTGGCCCTCACAAAGTATAACCACGTACATTATGCCTAATTTTTAGCCATTCACTTCTTCACAAAGAAACTTCAGTATATCTTTCCTAGAAAATAGGTAGTTGACATTCAAATTGGTGTAATCATAGGTCCCTCTTTATATGTTAGATAAGAACACCTTGTAACACAAATCGTTGAACAAACTATAATAAGACACTTCTGTAACTTCACGGTAGTTGAAGATTGCCTCCAATGCTAAAAAGTGTTAATAGGGAATGCTTGCATTCCTATAGAGATCCAAGTATCTAAAATTTTAGGTTTTCATTCATTAATCACAATAAGTTGAATTCCTAAAACTTAAAAAATGAAAAAGATGTCAAAAATTACCTTTAGATATTACAGCAAACTCATTGTGCTCACTTAAATGAACGAAATGATCAGTTGAGCCTTGAAATAGCAAGAATCCCACATGGTCTGACATCTGAATAATTTTAGGAAACTGAGACTAGATAATAAGAAATTATTATTAAACTCTCAGTAATGCAATTTATTGAATACAGATTGACAATGCAAGGTTATGCACATAACGAACAGGCTTTAAGCAAAACTATTTATCCAGTAAAGTTTCAAATAGTTGGATCTTACTTCTTACTATTGTCATTTGCAGTTATGTAGTTCTGTGATTTTCCTTAATATTAGAGAAGATGCATTTTGAATACACATTATTTGCATTAAATTCTTGAATAGTGTATCATCCTGCTAGCAACCTTGACAGATATATAAAGATCATTCCTTCATGAAAAATAATAAAGGGAAGAATGAAACATAACCCCGCCCTAAAAAAATAAAACACAAAATAAAATGAGATCGGAGTAAGATAGAGAGAGGCCTTGAATCACATGGGGCATTACTCAAACAATCAGGAGTTGCAATGAAACCAAAACAATCTGCCATTTTCTACATGAGTTCCTTTTAGCTTCTTTGGTATACAAAGAAGCAAGAAGGGAACCAACGCAAGCAACAAGATTTCATTTGCCTTCACAAGGATTAAAGAAATTTTCAAAAAGGAATATGCAGAATATGCATAATTGACCTATACAATATTTTAAAATAATATACTAAAATAGATGAGTCAAGTAGGATTCACATTTGGAATCCATAGTTTCTCAAATCATTGATTTCCTAACAAGACAACCAAACAAGATCCGCCAAATTTAATGCCATTAACTTTTCTTTCCTTTTAAAATCACTTAATCTTCTTTCCTGGCAAGTAAATTCAATGTATAGAAAAATGACTTGGCAGATTTAATGATATATAGTGTCATCTAAGGGTTTGATTCTGAGATGTTCTGTGTTCATGCTTGCTGGGTTTTGACTTTCATGAACTTTGCTTGACATGTTGTATCCATATGATTTAGCAAAAACTATTTCCATCCATGAAGATAGGTCAATCAGCCAAACCATCTCAAAACCATGTATATTTAGTGGGTTTGGTTTGTGGTTTACGACTTTAATCGTTATTGTTTATCTTGGATGGTTTTTGATTCTTCTGTCTACTCATAACAAATTGGTATTAAAAAAGGGTCATAATTATAATAAGAAGATGGCTTTGTCAATCCATCACAGCAGCTACAAGATTCCATACCAAGTCGACAAGAACAACTTTCTTCCATGGTAATTTTTTGTTCACAGTCATTGGAATGAAACTTCCAGAAGGTGAAAATGAAAGAACAAGTCTGCAACACTCTACCATAGCCATTTGGAGAATAGAGTGGATCCATATCAAATTTTGGTCAATATTAAATTTGATGTGGTTACATTTGTTATACTAAATGGAGCTAGTTTTCTTTTCCCCGATTAATTTTGATGCATAAAGACAGCCTAAAGTGTCATTATTATGCACCCTATGAGGTGAGACCTCTAATTGAGTCAGAGTGTTTGCCTTCAACATAGTGCACCATGCAGACACCTCTATCTATACACCGTGACTTAAGCACCTGACTTAAGCACCTCATCATACATTTTCGGGTAGAATATATGAACACCCCTGTAAATATCAGATGCCTCCATTTTAAAAACAAAAAATCTATTCCAAGACATGATTTATGTAGTCTAATTAAATACACTTGTTTGTGCTACTCAGTTTTTCCAATTAGATATGATTGTTAAAATCAAAGGACAAAAGATTAAAAAAAATTGGAACTTATGCTAAATTTTATTATTAAATTGATCGTGTAAAGACTTAGGTTGCTTGTTGTGAGGATAATTTCTTATTTGGGGCACAGATTCTAAGATTCATCTCCTAGTCTAGATCTTGGTTTTTCAAAGTGTAATAATATGTGATATTTCATTTGGCAAGCATCCGCAACCACCTCAGTAAATTAAAGAGTGGTTTTATTGCACAATTTAGCTTCTTCTCAAGGAACAAATATTGAAAATAAATATGCAAAAACTTGCGTTAAATCTGAAAGCTAACAAAATAAGACTCAAAAAAATCAAAGCATAAAATTGAAGTGATGAGGCAAACCCAAAATACCTTGGATTTATATGAATATTATGGAAGCAAGAGCCGAAAGAGTTTTGGTTTGACAAATTCAAATCCAGACAGACCATTTTGTAATCATGTCACAACACATTTCCATAAGTGGCCTACCATATACTAGATAATACTCATCCAGTGTACACCAGCCAATCCTTATCGTTTGAACATTTGATATTTAGATTCATTAACATTAAAGTTTACAATTGAAGTACCAAACAAGAAATAGAGCCAGGCACGAACAGCAAACACCATCATCCAAGCAAAACTTGAGTGCGACCTTTATGACTTTTACTAAACAACAAGAAGATAAGTCATCGTGCATTCTTACTTATGAATCAGTTAACTAAAGAAGCTACAAGAAGAAATAGGTCTTCTAACAGTAAGTCTTACAGTAAATCTAGACCAGGATATCAAATTTCATCCTCAAACAGGATTAATACAATTGCAATGAGGAAAATAATCAAAGATTTTATACATCAAAAAGTGAATTGTGAAAAATTGGTGGATCATGATCGGTCCCTAGTTGTCAAAAAGGAAACAGCTTAAAAAGCAATGCATTATTTATGCAAGGGAATCATCCACTAAATGGAATCTGGACTAGAAGGTAAGAACAAAAAGGAAAAAAAAAAAAAACAAGTTATACCATTGCGTGCATTACATTAAGCACATCTCCCTATACAACTAATGAAGATAGTGAAAACTACTAAATGAAGAATAATGCTTTACCTGAAGAAAATCCTTCTTCAATACTAAGATAGGAAAGGTAATAAACTCCTCCATGACAGCATTAATGATCCAAGCAGGATCAGAAATTGCATCGGGCAAGCCAGAACACACTAAAATAACATTAACTTCTGGATACCTACAGGATGGAAGTCAAAGACTATATTCAACTCCAAGAAAGCTAATTATCAGAATAAAAACACATTTACCTCTGCTGCACCAATTTAGCTATTTGAAACCCACGAGCATGTTGTCGATTGCCCATGATTTCTAAATCCTTAGTAGATGAAATTATCAGCAATAAAAGCATTCCATCTTGATTACTCTTTGTACTTCCACCAATTCCATTCAACCAACAATGATTCGGGCCTGCACAGTATCAGAGCTTACATTCTATTGATTGTTTCAGCTATATAATGATGTTTCACTGAATTATTCACAACTTAATATGGATAAACCTTTCTATAATGACTCCATCTTGTAACCAAGCTAGTGTACTTACTGGCAAGAGTCTCATGTGTTTTTGTCAATTATAGTAAACATTCTAAGGAAAAGATAGAATCGAAATTTTGGCCAAGCAGGGTTTCAATACACCGCTAAATCAAGACAATGCCATGGCAGGAGGTGTGCCTAAGGATGAGGAGGTGCCCAGGGTCGGGGGAAGAGGAAAAAGATGAGTAAGAACCAGTGATGTGCCGAAGAAGAAGGATCAAACCCAGTGTCCGAGGAAAAGAAGGAGATGAGAAAGAATTTCAATGTTAAGAAGAAAAAGATGAAGAAGTGTGTTTTGATATAGATAAAACTTGGGTATATTCAGAGCTCTGTTGAAAAAACATTCTTGGTCAGATACAACTCATGTTATTAATATTGGAATGACAGGAATTTCACACGGATGGCTCCTATCCGCTCCACAAGAACAAAATAAATTGAATCAGCATAAAGAAGTGTTTTATCAGCCTTGCCCTAATATTTTATCTTAAAACTATGGAGAAAAAATAAACCAGAAGAATCAAATAAATGAACAGCTTCACCAATTCTTGAATTAGTTTAATCTCATAGTAGGCGCCGAGTTCATGACCTAGCAAAAGAAATATTCATCCAAAAATATAAAAAGGGGATAGACAAGGATAGATCATTCTTCACTATACTTATTAGTGTATTCCAGAACTATTGCAAAAGATTGCAAAAGATATTTCACTAAAGTAAGAGAGGAAGTGACGAGATCAAGAAATATAATAGAAAGTTGTTCTGTCTCTCCTTGGTTTGACAAGAGACTAAATCACCAAAATTCCTCTTTCCCCATAGATGGTGAAAACAAAGTCCTCCACTATGTTCCTGAATTTCAGTCGACCAAAATGAGACAATTCTAACCAAATTAAAATTTCACTTTTTTTCTCATCAAAAAGAAGAGAAACCACCCTTTCCTTGTGATTTCCTCTCCTTGGATTCTCTCTATTCAAAAAGGCTCAATATTTTGTAATTTGATGTGCCAGACTAAGTATCTACAAACTCCAGAACTTGGATATCCCAATTGATACGAGTAACTCAAAAGATTAACTTAGAAAATACGAGGAAAAATAATTTCTTTCTCACTCACAAGAATTGGTAAGTCTCTCCTGTTTATAAAGAGAATTTACAATATAAAGGAAACTAATGAAAAGAAAACTAAATAGAGTTAATAAGGAAACTAATCAAAGTTAATATTTGACAGACTATCCTTTCCTATTTTTTCCTAATTTGTATATCTTTTACAATCTATATTTGCAATGAAATGATCCGGAATATTCCTACAATTATGAATAAATCAAGTACTTTAATGATAGAATATCCAACACTCCCCCTCAAGCTAGTTTGTGGATATCTTCCATAGCCACTTGCTAATCAGCTTATCGAATTGCTTTTTTTTTTTTTTGTAGTCCCTTCGTTAGTACATCAGCTAACTGTTCATCTGTTGGAAGATATGTCATGCATATTATTCCAATGTTGATTTTCTCCTTGATGAAATGTTTATCCACTTCTATATGCTTTGTACGATCATGAAAAACAGGATTATAACTATCGGAGTTGAGTAAGAAAGGTTCAATTCCTCAAGAATTCTTTTGATCCACATCACCTCAGAGATTCCGTGGGCAACAACTCTGAATTCTACTTCAGCACTACTTCTGGCTACTACATTTAGTTTTTTTACTTCGCCATGTAACTAAGTTCCCACCAACAAAGGCGTAGCAACTTGATGTTGATCTCCTATCCGCACTCCCTGCCCAATTTGCATCTATGTAGACTTCGACTTAAAGATGCCCGTGTTGCTTGAATAATAAACCTCTCCTTGGAGTTCTTTTTAAATATCTCAATATCCTATAGACGGTCTCAAAATGTTGTGCTCTTGGTGAGTGCATGAACTGACTTACCAAGGTAACTGCGAAAGTGATATCAGACCGTCTATGAGACAAGTAAATCAATTTTCCTACGAGTCTCTGATATTGTCCTTCAGTTCTTCAATCTTAGGAGCTTGAAACTTCAAGTTAGGCTCAATCGGAGTCTCAACTATATATTTTCTTTAATTAACAAATATACCTTCCTTGGATCTTGCAAATTCCATTCTAAGGAAATGCTTGAGGACTCCCAGATCCATAACTTGAAATTCTTTTATGAGTCTTTTCTTTAAGACTGCTAATTCGGTTTCATCATTACGCAGTTAAGATAATGGCATCAACATAAACAATTAAAACAGCAACTTTACCCCTTTTTTTTTTGAATGTTTATAAAATATTGTGTGATGCGCTTGACTCTACAAAAAGTTATAACTGACAACAGCTTTTCTAAAGCGTTCAAACCAAGTTCTTAGTGATTGATTGAGTCCATATAATGTCTTGTTTAATTTGCATACTTTTTCACACCAGGTCTTTTCTCAAATCTTGGCATAGGTCCATGAACACCTCCTCTTCTACATCACCATTGAGAAATGTGTTTTTAATGTCAAGCTGATGTAGATGCCAATTTGAATTACTACAAGAGATAACAGGATTCTGATAGAGTTTATTTTAGCAACCGGAGCAAAAGTCTCTTAATAGTCAATCCCATACGTCTGAGTGAACTTTTTAGCCATTAGTTGAGCCTTGTACCTTGCAATGCTTCCATCAGCTTTACATTTTATTGTAAAGACCCATTTACACCCAACTTGTTTTTTGTCTTTGGGTAGATCAACTATCTCCCAACTGCCACTTCTCCTTAAAGCATTCATCTCTTCCATAACTGCTAAATTCCAACTCGAATCATCCAACACTTCCATTATATTCCTCGGAACAAATAAATGTGAAATCCTCGAAGTGAAAGTTTTATGGTTTTTTTTTACTGTCTTTGATAGGAAAGATAATTTTCAATAGGATGATTAGCGCAATTTCGGACACCTTTTCTAATTGCTATAAGAACATTAAGATCAGGAATAGTAGGTGAAAAATTAGACACTACGAGAAATCAAAGCTGGACTTAGGATAGGGTTACCTAAAATTTCGATGCTCACAGTGATCAGTTGGTAGTATTTCTCCCCCTAAACGAGGGTCTCCAATACTAGGCATTGAGGCAGGTGACTATTTTCAAGATTGGCCGAAAAAATGATATTGGGAAGTGAGATAGAATGTCCCAAAAATTGTCTTTTACTTCACTTGTCGCCCCTAAAGAGAATTTTTGGTAAAATAGGATTTTGTTTCTAAAAAAACAAATTCATGTTCGCATAAAAAAATTGTTTGAGGATCGAAACACTTATACCCCTTTTTGTTTGACGAATAACCCAAGAATACGCATTCTATAGCACATGGTTCAAGTTTTGAATGAAATTGACATGGTACATGATCATAGATAATACATCCAAAAACTTTGCCAAATAAATTAGAAAACAATCTAATTTTAGGATAAAAAATTTTAAGACAATCAAGAGGTGTTTTGTATTCTAACACCTTAGTAGGCATCCTGTTTATCAAATAAGAGGCAGTTAAAATTGCTTCACCCTATAAATACTTAGGAACATTCATATAAAACATTATGGGACATGCTACTTCAAGTAAATGTTTATTTTTTTCGTTCTACAATGTCATTTTATTGAGGGGTATCCCGGCAAGTAAATTGATGAAAAATGTCTTTTTCATCAAAAAAAAAAAGAACCACCGCTCATTAAAATATTCTGTTCTATTGTCAAAATGTAAAATTAGTGTAAAAATTTTTGAGCAAATTTCTCACTTCGGATTTTTTTTATTGATCAAATAAATCCACATAAACGTGTATGGGCATCAATAAATGTTACAAATCATTTTTTTCCAGAAAGAGTAGTAATTTTATATGGCCCCCAAACACCACTATGAATCAAATAAAAAGGTTCAGTGGCCTGGTAATTTTTTCGCAAATAAGTTCGATGAAATTTTACAAAAAAAAAAAACAAGTTTTACAATGTAAAAAAGAACAACTAATGCCTTTAAATAATTCTGGAAATAAATTTTTTAGATAAGGAAAACTAGGATGTCCTAATCTATAGTACCATAGCATTATTTTTGCTCGAATTGAGTTTGAACTGGTACTATTAAAGCTCTGAGCTTTTTTATTACTAACAGGTATTTCATCCAAGTAGTAAAGCCCTTCAATCATCGTCCCCAAGTTCTAGTCCTAAAATCCACAATGCGATTCAAGAAATATAATACAGCAATTAGAATCTTTAGATAGTTCTGACAAACAAAAGGTTACAAGCTAATTTAAGAATGAAGACCAGAATTGAGATTAATTTTTTCAGTCAGTTTAACTCTTTTTCCTGCAATAGGTGAAAAACTACCATCGGCAATTCTAATTTTCTCATTTTCTAGAACAAGGGAAATAAGTATCACAAGTGAGAGCAACTAGACATGTGGTCTGTGGCTCCTAAATCTATGATCCACGGAGAGGAGTTTGAATAGGAGAGAAGAGAAGTTGGATTGCTACCTGTTTATGCCAAGGAAGCACTAGGAATACAAGATCAGAAATTGGATTTTATAAGCTTCAAGAGTTGATCCATCTAGTTTTTGTTGAAGGGGCCTGAGTAGGAATTCTACGATTCTTCTCTCCTTGTTTGCTGCTTTTCCCGTTGGTAAGTTTGCCATGAATTTTTCAACATGTCTCACGTGTATGGCGAGGCTTATTGCAAAAATCGCACCAAACCCGCAGTGCTAGTAATTTGCAGTCTTATAGGCAGCATCACAATTTTCAATTGACATTCCTTTTTCCAAGCATGGTACTCCTTAGGCTTTCCTCTCTTTTAACTTCGGCAAATACTTCACCAATGGATGGGAGAGGAGGTCTCCCAATAATCCTTCCTTATACCTCATCAAATTCGACGTTCAAACCAACAAGAAATTTATAAATATGGTCGTCTTCCATAGTTTTCTGGTGGTGGTGGCAGTCATCAGCAGGTTTCCATTCGTATGTGCCGCAGAGGTCAAAATCCTACCACAACCTTTTTAATGAATTGAAGTATTTGGTGACAAAATCATCTCCTTGACAAATTTCCCCTAACTTTAAAGTCAATTCAAAAAACTGAGATTAGTTACCCAGGTCAAAATATATCTGACTAACATTATCCCACAACTCTTTTGTGATATAACTGATTTTTCCTTGCCCACGGATATACATTCGGACAGATTGCGACCACCGGAGGAAGCAGTCACCATTCAAGCGAATGGTGGTGATTTGGACCAAATGAGAGTTGGAATGGTATTTCAAAACATTAGCAGGGATTGTAGTAGCTTCTGACATGGCTGCTACAATTTTAATGTTGGACTTAGAAAAAATAAGGAAAAATAATTTCTTTCTTACTCACAAGAATTGGTACAAGTCTCTCCTGTTTACAGAGAGGGTTTACAATAGAAAGGAAACTAATGAAAGGGAAACTAAATAAAGCTAATAAGGATTATCCATCCTGGAATATTCGTGCAATTATGACTAAATTAAGAACTTTAATGATAGAATTTCCAATAAATTGTACAAAATTAAATTATTTTGCCCAGAAGGATGGATTTAGAACTCAATAAAAAAAATTTAAGTTTCTTTTCAAAATTCCTATGGTTATGGAATAATAAATATGCTAGAGTAAAATCCAATAAGACCAAAAAATGAGAAGATTACCTTCAGGATTATGTAAAGTGGATTTGACAAAGGTTAATAAATCTGTTTTCAGAAATGAATCATGATGTGTTTCAGATGCCACTGAGAACCTGAAAGGCAAAATTATTTTTAGCTTAGAAATGCTCTGTCCTACCTTAAGTCAAGATGAATAAATTACATGGATGATAATCAACCAAAAGGGAAATTTTGCCCGTGAATATTCTTTATTTTATATATTCACTTTTAGAATGGGTTATCAGGTTCACTGACCAATAAAACTTTTGCATTCTATCTTCACTTTTCAGTAACTTTACAGGCCACGATTCCAACTTTTGCAAGGCCAAGGAAAAAAATAGCAAATTGGCGGACTAAAATGACAGACAGTATAACAATGAATTGGAATCTAAACCATAACAGCCCATAATTCTCCAACTCAAAGATTGATATAAGCTAAATAGATTATTCTTTTGGCAAAAGTGTAAAGAGGGCCCCTATTTTTCTAAATCATCAAAAGGGCGCCCCAGTTTATTTTTTATCAAAAGGATGTCTCATCCCACGTAAAATGGCACAACTATCCTCTAGCAATGTTCCCATTATTATCCCGCTTATATCTCCCGCCTCAGCTACGGTTACAACATGGAAAATAACCTTAATAAAGAGTACTTAAATTCTTCGGAGTCACGTTTTTTTTTGGACCTAAAACTGGATCATTATAGATTACACAGGTAACAAATGTAGATCTCTTAACGAACTTCGATTTGATATATATTGTGTCCCGTGGTTCAACCCAAGTTAAAAGTTATAACCGCTCAAAACTTACCTAACATTCACGTTCTAGCAACTACGGTTTTGCAATTGTGACAACTGTATGGCAGCTTAGTTGTAGCAGCTACAAAACCATGTAGCAACTTTTTAGCTGCTACAATGTGCCCCTAGTTTAGGATTTAGATGGAAAATATAGGTGTGAGATAATAATGGAAATAGTGTAGTGGAGAGTGGCTAAGTAATTGTACATGGGAGTGGGACACCTTTTGATAAAAAATCAAACTAGGCGCCATCTTGATGATTCCAAAAATAAGGGGCACCCTTTTGATTTTAGCCCTTTATTCTTTTTTAAAAAGCGTTTTACTAGAATAGAAAGCAACAGAGAACCCAGTTCAGGTGACTAGAATAATAGAAGCATTGAAATGTTTCCATAATTAATAATTTAGCTGAAAACAATTAATACCTTTGTACAACATTTCTAGTCAGCCTAACATGATCAACTCTGCCAACATAAAGAATGAACCACACTTAATACTCTACAAGTTCTGCCTTGTCGAGACCATGGTTTCAGGTGTTGATTGGTATTGACTAGCACGAGCAAAGTATATTAATCCAGCTGTTGATATACACTGATACTGAATATCATTATGTTACTTTTGGAAATTTAGATACAAAGATACCAATCAAAATAGGATATGTAGCAACCAATACTGTCCAGAACTTGCTGAGACATTAAGATTCTCTTCACATATCCTTCAATTTCATTGGTCAGTCTCAAGGAGGAGATGAAATAGTGTACAAAAAATAGATGAGAGAAAAGTGGAAACACCATAAGCACCAGTAGCAATAAAAAAAAAGTGACGTCAGGATCGAAGAAACTTAGAAGTATCCATTTATTGCAACTACATCTTTTCCCATTGCATTTACGCATTAAAAATTCAACTCTCGGTGATTAATCAAGATGTATTTATGCACATATGGAGAAACATATTTCAATACAAGATGTCATAATAAGATTATTAAAGCTAGGAATTTCAAAGTACGATCTCATTTGGGATACTACAAAAATTCATGCTCTTATTCAATGAATGACACTCATTTTGTATTAGTAAGTAACAATCATTAATTAATTGACGTGTTTGTTATATTTATTGTAATTTGCTCAACAAATTTTTGACTATTGACTTTCTATTGGCTACAATATTATATTTAGAGGTAAACAAGCAAACTAGCTAAGTAAAAGAGAATTATGGGAGTAAAACTCATGAGTTGATCTCACACACATTGAAGTTTTGTAAAAGCATCCTGAGTATTATGATGGAATGGTAATAGACCAATTCACAGCGTAGGCAGAACAAAATTTTAAATCGACGACCAACATTGTAAGTATCCAACATTTCCTAGGAAACCATCTACTACTCCTATGACACTTCCTAAATCTTAACTTATAATAACAAATTGTATTCAAATGAACAGTCATTAACTTCGTTAGGCTCAACCAATAGCACAAAAAGAGTAAATTGATGGTACTTCACCATGTAAGCTTATAAACTACTTTATCATCTCACAATCTATATGAGAGTAAATTAAAGTAGGACACAAACACTCTTGGTAAATAAGAAAGAAATTTGAAGAGAAGTGACAAAGGGCCAATTAAGTATACAACAGGAATAACATAATTATGAGATATATTGCTATTGTAAAAAAATGTTTGTATCCTAGGTAAGGAGCATAGGTGAACTAATTTATTCAAACATCACACACACACACACACACACACACACACACAAAACTAGGTTGTCACAATGTGGTCAGCAAAGATTATAGGGAAAGAAAAAAACCGCAAGCATATAGAAAATAAGGATGGGTCAAAAAAACAAAAGTAGACAACCAAACTACCTGCAAACATGATTTGCCAATTTGTAGTGTCTATTCCTTAGTTTTGCATGTTGGCATGGGGAGATCGCAAATTTAAAGTCTGATGGAGAAGAAAAGGAGGTTATAAGAAGGCTGAATTACTTTCCATATTGATTTAGAGTTAAAAAAAATACATCAAAGAAATGTTTGAGAAAGTTCGTCAAATAAATAAATGGTTCAAGTACATCATAAAAGAGGAATCCAAAGTGATTGGCTGGTGCAATTCAAAACAAGGAATTAAATTATACATCTGACAATTTTGGCAATCTGGTTTACAATAAATTTTAACAGTTAATGTTAACATCCTAGAGCAACAAAATGTCCTGAGAGAGTAATATGTAAAGAGATACAATATGAGAGGAGAAGACAGAATTCCAGACTAAAAAGAAACAGAAAGATGCTATCATAGCAAGTAGACTAAAACAGATCATCCAAACCTTTACATCATCTTATGAAATATAACACTGTCAACATCAATCCAAATTCAGATGGAAAAGAATAGGGATGCAACAGAATTTGATAAAAGCGTAAAATTATTTAGAGTGAATGGTTGAACAAATCAGGGTTTGTAATACCGACCCGCGTCAGTCAACACAGGAAAAATTACCGTTTTGCCCACCAACCAACATCGGCACAGGCAGAGCGTGAGGCGGAGCAGCCTCACAATGGCCTCAGCAAGGTTGTGAGGCCATTGTGACCTTGTGACAGCCACACAAAGGCCTCCACATGGTCGTGAGGCCAACACGACCTTGCGGCGGCCACACAAAGGCCTCTGCGTGGTTACGAAGCCACTGCAAGGTCGCAGCAGCCTCACCTAGTCAGCGGCGACATCACAGTTGGCAACCTGCATTTTGTTTTTTTTTTTAATTTTAACTTTCTTTTTTATTCTTTCCCCTTTTAAGTTTATTTCATCTTAGGCTAATCCTATTTTCATTCAAGCTTTAGGGGTTTAGGGTTTAGCCCGGTTAATTTTTTTCTTTTCCCCTTTTTTATAATTAATTCTTTTTTCCTTCGATAATTTCTTTTCCTTTTTCATCTAGTTTTTTTTTTTTTTTTTTGCACCTTCCTTTTTCACGATGAAGATGGAGACAAATTATTAGAAAAAAATCATATGTAGCAATTAAATATTAATAAAAATATTTTTTAATTAATATATATTTATATTTAAAAAATATCGAAATCATATCGGGACGGCATGATACGGCACTAGAACCGTATCGTTCTAGTCATAAACTAAAAGTCCGACATGACTCAAAATTTTAAACTTTGAAACAAATATAGTTGAAATTCATACTATTATTTAAGCATCGCCGTTGGAGTAGTCTAAAGTAGAACAATACTATTTCTGAAATACAAAACTCTTTAATTTCCTTAGAATAAAACAATTAGAGCATTCTCATACCTAAGTGGTCCAAAACTAGAGTGCCCTATGATATCTACAGTTTGATACAAATATGTTAGCGATCATATCTATGAAGTCAAAATTTATTTTGAAGATCCTCAACTTCAATCCAAAATGTAGCAGCATGATCTCTCAACTGAAGCATCAGTATTGCCTCTCTCTATATAATTGTGCAATTATTTAATTTTGTGTAACAAGTTAGACATTAATCAAATGAATCAATAGAATATAATCCAATTTTGTTCTTTAATTCCTAGTCACAATGAGATGGTTTAACGGGAAATAAACAAAACAAGAGAAGGATCAAAAGCACAATGTAGTGACCCCATGAAAAGAAAATAATAGCAAGTTAACATAAAGTCACCTTGGCAATATTTTCTCGTATGCACTTGTCTTCCTTTGAACAAAAAATTTAGCTTTGAAATGAAGCTTCTATAACGATACATAGTAGCCAGATGGAGCGTTAACACAATATCTGACCAAGAGATGCAGTTCAACAGATTAATGCAGTCACATAACAAGACAATAGCAACAAGTAGTGAGAAATTACAAAAGCTGGACAATGATAGAAAGGCAAAATCAAACACAATCAACATTTTTTTGTTGTTGCAAATATGCTCACATAATATACACGTCCAAGATAAGGTATGTAATATAACCATTATTTAGTAAAGGCCTTCACAGGCAATAACTTAGATTTGATAACACAACCAAAAAATTACAAAAAGGGGAGATAAAAAGGGGAAGAAAATTTTAATTACCCAACAATGCACAAAGCAAGTCTCCTTTACTTTTCAGTGAACATGAATGCCACTTGAAAGGCTAGCAACCATTTCAATAATGATAACACGTGATAGCATGGTTTTAAAAGGTCACCACGCTTTGCAAATGCAGACGAGCAAGTAGAGTTGAAAGACAGTGCATAAAGATGGTATGGTCTAATATGGTGTCAGTATGTGCGGATTAAAAAGCTTTATTTTGACTTTTTTACAATGTTGATTGATATTGTTGTTGTATTTCAAGTTTTCTGCATTGTAATATGCTTAATATATTGTTCAATTTTTATCAATATAACTATGTTTAATAACGATGGGATATACATTCGAATGGGCCGTGTAAAATGTATATGCCATGTAATGATCAATCACAAACCATCTATATATGCCTTTTGAAACCTTGGACTACAGATTCTGATAGAACTTAGAAGTAAGAATATGTATCAAAAGCAACAAAAGGTAATAATGACAATAATTGTATTAGTATGGAGAGAATGCGACTTATAATGATTGACTTGGTAACGGAGTGAATATATTGACTACATATAGTTAATTGGTTCAATATGAGTTTCTCTTTCGAACAAAACAATCAAGAACCATCAATACCAAGAAAAGTGTCAGTAGTCCATTTTCATTGTCAATTGAAAAGAGAACTACAACAGCAACCAAGCCTTACCCGGCTATATGGATCCTTCTACGTCATTGGCCTATATTCCCTACTATATCATCATATATATATTTTTGATCTTTCTCTTCCTCGTTTGATCAATTGAAAAAAGAAATGGGGAAAATATCAAATAGATTGCAAATGCACAAATTATATAAATAAACAAACCATGTGTGTGTCTGTGTGTGAAATAAAATGATAGGTCAAATTGGAGAGGGTTTCAGATGGCTCATTCAACTGGTCAAACAGATCGATTGCTTGTTCCAAAAAGGCATTTTTATATTTTATGAAATACCATATATTCAATTTATATATTTAATGAATCAGGAATGTTGTACTTGATTTACAAGTATTATAATTCTCTATCAATTTGGTAAAAATATAATTCTTCCATCAATTCATTATAATTGGGATGAATGCAAACTGATGAGTTGGATAATATCAATATAATGACCAAGAACAAGTAGAAGAAATTACAAGCTTCTCATACAATTAGTTGTACCTTCAAACAAATTATCATCAAAGAGGGTGAGATTAACTATTTGGATTTGATGGACACAAACCAAATAGTGACAAAAGTGTGATAATTCCAGTCTACTGTTCACAATGGTATAAATTAGAGAATTCTAAATGAAATATATACTGCATAAGAATAGTATAATAATGAAGAAGAACAAATATGGAAGAAGATCAGCGAATATGTTCGCTGAGAGAACCTTTGGTTGTGGAGTGCGCAAGTTGTTGTCCGCCAACAGCCTCCCATCAACGGCGACATGGCGTATAAAGAAATATTTGTTTTTGCTGATGGCCCACGACCTGTGGCATGTCACATGTGCTACTACAAAAAGAAGATTCCCATCATTGTAGTGTCGGTGCAGAGTGGAAGAGATCGAAGGCAGCAGTCGACGAATGGAGCGGGGTTTCATTAGGGAATGAGGACGTTGGTGAGGCAAGACCGAGACAGGAGAAGGCTACAAACGTCGGTCGTCACAGCAGCGAGGGAGAGGCAACGGTTTGCGAGGGCTACGTATGGATTAGGATTTATTTGTCGAGTGAATCGAAAATAAACCGAGTCAACCTTTTTATGGAACTGAAAGGACTAGGTCTGAACTGAAACGAAACCGGCGTTTTCCTAAGTTTGAATTGAGATCCTCTCCTGGTCCTTCTCGATTTTTTGATCTCACGATTTTTAAACTGCAACCCGACCAGGCGGCTTGCAGTTGCAAGTGAGTCTACCATTGAGGTCCATTGCAAAAACAAGAGGAAAAATTAATTTTACATATTTAATGAAAATAATTTTTTGCCTATAAGTTTTCTAATGTATTTTAAAATTTTATAAAAATAATTGGAGCAAAAGTCCTAAAGACCTCCCATAGATTAAGTCTTTGTTTGGTGGATTTACATGTGAATTAATATTGCACATGATTGTCATTAAGAATTAAACCCAATGAATCTAATGAAGTGAGCTAATGCACCATTAATTGTGAAGTTTAAGTTATTTAATGTGGATTACATGTGTATAACTCATTAATCTGGTTCCTTAACATTGATGGGCGGTATACAAATTATGGGCTCAATAAAAGAATGGTCCCTAGAGGATTTAGTATATAAAAGAAGAGGAATAAAAATATTTGGGCTAATGCTAAGTTCTTAAGCTTCTTCTGTTTCTCTCCCACCGGATGAGAGCCTACGATTATCACGCCCCGAGGGTATGCTTGTCCGCAAAATCAGACAGTACCCCTAGTGACAATGTAAGAAACAATCATATCAGACCAAATAAAATACAAATATCCATGCAATACACCTATATCAGCAGAAAAAGAATAAGTACTAACTGCAAACGACAACAAGCTACTACTATTTGCTCTAATGGACAGTCAAGTGTATAAATGGTCACTGTGCGACAACATGCTCTCAATATCTGGTTTAATGGGCAAACAGGATGTGTAGCTATCTAGCTACGGAGTGCCGGTGACAACATGTCACCACTATCAGGTCTAATGGGCAGATAGGATGAGTAGATACCTAGCTACGGACTGCGGACGACAACATGCTACCATTATCCTATCTAGTGGGCAATCCATATAGAAAATATAATAAGTAAGCACCGATAACAATAAGACTAAAATAAGGGCAAACAAGTAAAATGTCAAACTCAAGAAACGATATAGAGTGATATCAAGATAAGCAAGTAAGGATATCAAGATAAGCAAGTAAGCGTTGCCTAATTAATATAAATAAAAGAAATCATGCACCAAGGACAAAAATCTAAAAAAGGTCAAAGGAAGGAACTACCCACCTGTGCAATAGATCGTCTTATCTTCGAGTCAAAGGGTCTACCTTAAACTCGAATCCTACAAGTATAGATATAAGGCAAAACTAAGATCTAGAATAATTTTAGTAATCATAAATACTCTACATAAGTTAATCATTTATTCAAACCACCCCGCCTTCCCACCTCTCTGTAATCGTCTAAATTCCTTTTTAATTGGTAATCAAATAATTATTCAATACCACTACTTGGTAGATTTAAATTTAACAGATATGATTACCAATTAATTATTCCATTATCTATCTTACGGACTTATTGATTAATCTTCAAATATTAGGATCAATATATCAACAATTTAGACTAATTGAGAACTTAATTAATTATCTGATCATTGATTATCAAGCTAATAAACCAACCAATCAAACAACTTCATTAATCTGTAATAAGCAATCAATCTTGCCCACATAGGTTAGCGTGGTTGGTACCTGCCATAGTTATTTAAGGCGTGAGACGTCTAAAAGCGCACAAGTGTTATGAGGCCTGAGGCGCAATGCACAAGGTGAGGTGCACACTTTACCAAAGGTAAGGTGCTCCGGATATAAACTTTTATAATTCAAACATATATAGGAAACTTCTACTAAAATATTTCACTAACCAAACTGTAGTGGATCAAATATTAAACAGTAATGTAAATATAAAATTTACTAGTAAATAAATACGTTATACACATAATTCAAATTAAAAAAACTTTAAATATCTAAATCATCACTATCTTCATTATCTTTCTCAATCATATCATTATCATCATCACCATATCTTTAGGGTTTAGCTAAATCTCCATCAATTTTCTAAGACCAAGCGCCTTAAGCGTGCCTAGTGCCCCTCACAAGGCGCACACTTAAGGCGACGAGGCGCAAGAGGCTCACCTGGTTGTACCTAGGCACGGCGAGGCGAGCACTTTTAATAACTATAGTACCTGCATGGGTGTTTTCTTCAATAGGTCTTAGGGTCAATTCTCAACGGAGCAAAATGCCTCGTTGGGTGTTTGAGCTCTCCCATGCAAAGGGTTTTTGTGCTGGGGCAAAATGCCCCCGTAATTTACTTGTTTGTATCTTGTCGTGGGGCCGATTGGGCTGCTAGGGTGAGTGATATCACATTTTGCTACAACAAGCAATCAATCGCTTAATTTAATCCATCTATCAGTGAACTTATTAATTGATCACATAATCACTCAATTCTTAATTACTCGATATTTCATTAACTTTTCAGTTAACCTAACAATCAACCAACCAATCTGTCAATCAATTGTAACTAATCAATTTACGAATTCTGTAACCCCCATCAGTGTAACAATTAACCGATTGCTAATTTCTTAACCAAATTAATTAGAAATCATTGATTACAACCTGAGATAAATCAAAAAAATTAATTTATTTTTAATTATAGATTACCTACTGCAGGTTTGCGGTCTCCTCCTTTCCGGCAGCGACTCACGGCAGCCAGCGGTGGCACGGGGCCGAGACCGTACGGGTAGTCGGTGGTGACTGCTACGGCGGCAGCCGTGGAATGTCACGCGAGCAGCTGCGCGAAGACACGGCTGTTGGTACGCGCGAGCAGATTTCGTCGCCGGCGCGAGGAGGCGGCGATGGGCGCCAGTGGGCAGGGGGGAAAGGAGTGGGTTTGTTGCCGGTTCGACGGGGGCGGCTGCAGGCCGCGGAGTGTTGGGTCGCGGATTGCGGGGAAAGGTGCGCGAGAAGATTTTGCGGCGGCGATCGTGCCTAAACCCTAACCGAATTATAATATAACCAAAATTCATTTTAAATTCCGAAAAAAATAATAAATCATATATATTCGTGTAAATTTATTTTCTTATCAATTACTAATTATATTATTAGTACACTCTTATTATCACGTGTGTGTGTATAGAGAGAAATTTTAATCTACACACTCTTATGGACGTGCATGGACAACTGCTGATATGACCACCTAACACAGCGTTTAATTAAATTTTTTAATCTCTTTTTTCTTTTTCCTGCATGCAGTCTATTTTTTTTTTAACAAGTCTACATTGCATTGCAACGTTGTGTTAGGTGGTCACATTAGCAGTCGCTCATGCACGGTCATATAAGGCTGTACAGGCTAAAATTTCTATATCTATGATATAAATTTTAGCAAAGCTATATGCAAGTTTGGTGGGACAGTTGTCCTACCTCAATTTTTTACAAGTACTCTTAAATAGGTATAAAATTATAAAAATATTAGTGTTTTGCCCCCACTAAAAAAATAAAAGTAGGAGAAATACTTAAAAAATAAAACTATTTTTTATAGGTCAATTTTTCCCTCAAATCTCTCTCCTTACAATACAACCCTCATCTTATATCCCTTTATCGCTCTATCATTTAAATATTTTATTCTATAAAATATAAGAGGCCTAGCTCCGCCTTGGCTACAGACTGCCCTGTGTCTTTATCCGCTTCAAATTTTTTTTCCCACTTTTCTAATCCCGTCATTTATATTTCTTTTATTTTCTAAAATCAACTTTTCCCTCCATCTCATGACCACCTTCGCGATTAGCCTCGCCTAGCCCTCCCTAGCTGAGCCTTAGTCCTCCATCGCTGCCACGAAGCTAGGGATTCTCGGC
>JBBPFP010000010.1:3746119-3761065 GCA_037974795.1 Kaempferia galanga
TCCGACGGTTGGTGTTGTAGCCAGCCCATAGGGTGTTGTAGCCAGCCCATAGGAAGTTGGGCCGAACCTGGCACAGCATTTGTAAACGTAATCGGGGGGTTTAGAAGCCTTTTCCCGATTTATTTATTTTATCGATCTGTCTCCTGTGACCTGTCCCGATTCAAGTGCTTGAGGTTTGTTTGAGGGGAAGCGACCAGTCGGCGGCAGGAAAACCAATTGGGGATCAGAATCGAGTAGGCGCATTTCTTTTGGCTCTGCCGACTATGTTGACACCTCCATCCAATTTGGTCTCTCGACGTCTCGTAGCGTTCGCTCTTCCGTCTTTGCCATCAGCGCCGCTTCCTTCTCCGAGGTTTTCTTCACGGCTTTCACTTTTCTAGCCTTCAGTTGAATCAACTGTCGTCAATTTTTATAGTGATTCTTATATTGCAGAGTAAAATCTTACATTCAGGACGACAATTTTAACTTTGGTCTGTTATTTAAAGGAATTCATTCGGCTAATGTGAAAATCTACCAATTTGCCTAGTTTTTGGATGCCTCACTTTCGAAGGTCTAAGTTTTGATCATGCTCTCACATATAGCTTTGTTTTGTGAACTTGTGAATTTGTTAATTTTATCAATAAGACAATGGTTTGAGAAACTTAGATAGGGCTTTACCTGGATTGTGTTGAACAGGATGGATGAATGTCGGTTGTTAAGAATACCAAATCGGAATTCATACATTTTGTCTGGTTGGAGAAAAAGATACAGTGGATCAGCTTATTTTCAACAACTTTCTCAACCTGCATGCAGTCTATTTTTATCTTTTATAACATTTCACTTTTGGCTATTTAATCCTTCTCCCTTCTTTTATTGATCAGTTCCTTTGATAACGCCGAAAAGTGATGCAAAAGTAGTATGCTGGTTTTATTAAAGGTATTTTGTTCATTACTTGTAGGGAGGCACATCTTTGGTGTGTAAAACCTGATGAGCTGAAGGACGCTTCCTTATTGCAAGAGTATATGAAAATTCTCTCTCCATGCGAAAAGGAAAGTGTTTTATCTGTAAAAGGAGAAGTGCTACAAAAATGTGCTCTGCTTTCTCGTGTACTAGTCAGAACTACACTTGCAAGATGTATGCTTGATTTTCTTCATGTTATTTATTTATTTAAAGGTGTAAAATGTCCATGCACAAACTTCTTATGGAGAGATTTTAACATAAATGCCATGGTCAAAAAGCTAGACAATGTGGCATCACATTTTTATTTTCCAAGATTTCTCGAATAGAGGTCTAGATGATATCTAAGAAGTTGTTACTTGTAAGTACCTCTGAACAGGTAGTAATAGTTGTACTGAAGTAATAGTGGAAACCTGGTGTTGCACTTCCACAAATTTTGTTTTGGCCTAAAATTTATAGTTGAGCAGAACTCAATTATAGAAGACTATTGCTCACAATTACTTTTTTGTTAGATTAATCTTATAAATGCAAGTGCCATGGCAAATCATTAAGCCAATGTTAACATCATTTTTTTCTTTACAAGTAATAACACTTACAATACCTGCCTAACATCAAAAGAAATCTCTTTTATCTTTCAATCACTAGTTTTAATAGCAGTTCCAATATGGTCCTCTCTCCATATTTTTCAATCATTTATTCTTTTAATTTTCAACTCTCCCTTCAATGTCAATTATCAATACTATAGCTTTGTTTGTCAAAAATGGGTACACAGTACATTTAGTTTTACTTTCAACAGTTTGTTTAATGGCACACACTTATTCATGTATCACATACAGCTTAGGGATTGTTGACTTTGCTTATTCATGTATCACATACAGCTTAGGGATTGTCGACTTTGCTCAAGTCTGTTATGTGTCTAATCATGAATGGTTTAGTTTCAATCGTTTATACTAAGCTTAAGATGGAATCACTCTGAAGTATAATGTATTATCTATGACCATTTACTAGGTTTTTATTCCAGCATAGCCCCTATTCTAGTTTGGTAATCCCGTGGTTTCCAGATTTATGGATTCAAGGGTTATCTTCAGTATCATTGTAGATGTTTATTAGCACAATTTTTTGCTTGCCAATATTCTAGGAGACTGAACTAATTAACAGACTCACCATTGCAAAACCAAATTGAAATATGTTCTTTACTTGTCACTTATTCCTTGTTTTTCTCTTTTTGCCTAGTTTGTTTTTCTATTTTTCTTCTTGTTTATATTTAGTTTTCCAAAGTTCTAAAAAGTACCTTCTTTTATTTTTGTAAATATTGTTATTTCTGGCTCACAATTTAAATTGTGTATCATTTATGCGTAGTGTGTTATCATTGTTTCTGTGGTATATATAGATTTCAAAACATAAATATGAAAATTTACATTCACTAGAATTTTTGTCTCTTTCATGTTAGAATGGATATGTTGATCGGCTATAAGTTTGTATTCTCTGCAATACTAAACAGGGATATCTCTTCCATGCTAGACTAGATACTGATTGTCGAATCGATCCAAGATCGTTCAAGTTCAAGAAGAATAGATTTGGAAAGCCTGAGGTAATTGATGAGTTGATTCCTGGCTGTTATTGCTAAACCTTTTTCATTGAAATTCATGTGTAATTAACTAATTGCAATTGTGAATTTCCAAACAGGTAGAATGTCAACATAACGATGTTGGTTTTCTGTCATCATTGCAATTCAATGTTTCACATACATCCTCCTTGATTGCATGTGGCATTTCAGTAAATGATCCTGTAAAATTCTGATTAAATTCTCCTACCATGTTTCTTTATATTGAAGCTTTGGGTATTGTGGTCTGGTCTTGTTAAGACAAATTAATGGTTGCTTCTGCATTACAGATTGGAATTGACGTTGAAGAAAAAGAACGGAGACCAAATGGCAATGTTCTCTCTCTAGCTAATCGATATTTTTCTCCTCCTGAAGTTCAATATTTGAATTCTCTGGAGGAGTCTGACAGTCAGAAAATTGAATTTATTAAACTTTGGACCCTTAAAGTAAGACTTCTCTTATTTGACTTTTCATCTTAAACATTATAACTGATTTTCATATTTTTCCCACTTAAGTTGCCATTTTTTCAGTTTGCATGCATTGCCTTTAGAGTCAATTTTTACAACTTGTCTTGGATCCTGAGCAAGTTTTTAAGGCAAGATGATCCTATGCATTCTTTAATGTCTGCAAGTTCAATTATAGCACCTCCTACTGTTGTACAATATTAAATTTGATTGACTGTTCATATCCAAAGCTTGTTAGAATTCAGCTTGATCTCTACATTTATATTCTTAATGAGCCTTTGCATCCAAAATACAAGGAACATAGTTTAGAATATAAGAGTTTCAGATCATAGGGACCATCACCAATACATTAAATAAAATAAAATACTAGATCTTGAAATTTTCATTCTTTTATAAATGTGAAGCTATGATTTTATTCTAGAGCCTGCATGATAATATTGGCACAAAAGTTTAGTTGCTTCTTCCTTGACTATCTTTTTTCCGTTACTGAGTCAAATGAATTGCTGTTATGCCCAACTCACAGATATCGTAGAATCTTAATGTATCCACATTAGTGGATAAAGAATCTTCAATCAAGGATGTCAAAGAAGCTAGCTTTTGTCAATATGTTCTCTCAGTCAAGGTAGAAAAATGTGTTCTTTGTTCTATTCTAAATGGTAATCAAAAGGACAAAAGTAATCTGTTTAAGACAGCACAAAATTAATTTGTTCTCAAATGTTCAGGTCTTTGTACAATTCTGAATGATGTGTTTGTTTAATGCTTGTAACAACTGTCATTTTGTCTTCCGGACTGCAGTTTGTATGCTCCATCTATTATTATGAAATATTTGGATGGTTACTGCTCGTTTATGTTTGATGTCAAACCTCCAAACTGATAGAAATATCCAAGAGGAGTACAGTGGGAAAAAGTACCAGACATATAACTGATGAAATTGGTTATCTTACCTGCAGGAAGCCTATGTTAAAGCCCTCGGGAGGGGGTTTTCTGGTGCACCCTTTCGGAAGTTTACGATTCGGTTTGAAACAAGTGGAGACCTTGTTTCCCAGAAGCTGAAAACTGGAGTACGTGCCAATTATTCTATCTACAATCTGCTTAAAACTATGTGAGAAGCACAATAACAATGACTATCAAGCGTATCCTCTAATATATTATTATCTATATTTAAATAAATTTTTTCTTATTTTATCATTGTTGACTAAGTCAGGAACATTTATTGGTTGTTACAACTAGGCTACAAAAGTATCAAACAATGAATCATTTGAGTTCTCTAATATTGTTTCAGGAATTCAGAATAGCTGTGGAACCAGTTTCTGATCATGAGACCCTGACTGCGAACTGGCAGTTTGCATTGGCTGAAATCACTGAATCACACTTCGCTGCAATTTGTACTAGAATGGATGAAACCGACGCAGGTAAATGAAACACTCAAACAACTTCATAAATTAGATTTTGTTTCTTCCCTTGATTTTTTTTTCCTGCAGGTAAAGAGCAAGATTTACTCAAACTAAAAGTTTGGAAGACTCTCCCTTACATTGAAGATGAATGTTTATCAGACTCAGAGGCTGTCATAAAAATTAGTGGATTGTCTTGACCGACATAGTCGTCGATAGTGCCTTCTTTGCCGTCTCCTCCGTCCCCCTGCTGAGCTCAAGAATGTTCTTTTCCCCTCCACATCGTCCTCGACAGTATGACACTGACAAGCTTCAAAAGCTCTCTTGCCACCCTCTTCCAAGCCATAATGCAGGATCTGCCTTTGCCCAATTCAGATGAGGCAGCGGTGGAGGGTCGGGGTGGTTCGCCAGCAGGAGGAGAGTATGGTTGTTTAAATGACACGTCAATAAATTAAATGTGGTTAATTAAATAGATATGTGTAATAGTGTTTACTCTAGCTCTAATTCTACACAAAGAAAGTATAAAAGACGCTTCTAAAATGGAGATGATTGAGTGGATGGACTGTTGAACTCTCACAACCTCATCATTTGTATGTTTATCGACAACATGACAGTTTATAAGATGATAATGATAGGCATTGAATTTCTCAATTTGTTTCGTGCTCTTGATTCAACTACTTTCACTATTGAAAACTTCTAAAACTCTTCCAATCCTTGCATTCAGTGAACTTAAATCTTTTCTTCACTCACGACTACTAACATCTTTGTTCCTCATTCTCGATCGAGCCCCTATAACACATTACATATACATTTCACAATCTACATGAGATGATTAATTCGATTGTAAAACCTAATATTTATTCATATATATGAGACCACCTCCATTCAAACAGTTGTTATAGGCATATTTAAGCTGTCTGTTATGAGTGGGACACCTTTATTTTTGCAACCATTTTAGGTATAAAATTATAATTCTTTTGCCTAGCAAGAAATGGACAATTGAGGATGGAGCAGTTGTACGTGTACATATCCACCAGCATCTGAATTGATTAACTGTCAAAGTTTTGTAGAAAGTTCTTGCACAGTTTTTAATATTATCAGAATGTCCTTAGATCTGCTACAAAGTGAAGTTAAAATATATAGTCTTCTCTTAGCTTATATATCAGATAAATTTAAAGTACAGGATTGACAATTTCTTCCAAATCTTAATTTGATATCTGATTTAAATAGGAAAGGATATGGAGAGATTTTTTTGGATCCGATTAAATAATTAGATAATCGGTATTTATATAATCGGATATGGAGGCGGATATAGAATCCTACTCATATTCTTTTGTTAAACTATGGTAGCGGGATGAAATGAAGAAAATCATTAGTATAGAGGATATCCATATCAATATCTGATCCCGAGCTAATCTCAGGCCCTCCGGCTGCCTTTCCTCTTTTTCTCATATTTTTCCTTTCTCCTATTGTTGCAGCCTTCTTCTCAATGATTGTCGGCCCCCGGGCAAAAGCCCGGGTAGGTTATAATGTGGTTCCATCCGTGGGGATAGGGATGAAAGTTGAAAATATGGTGATGAGAATGAATATAATAAATAGATATGGGAACAGAGGATACGAAACTCGATACATTATCATTCTCGTGATGTTTAGTGGAGGCAAAAATTTAATTTGAGGGACAGAGGGGCATGTTGGGATATGCCTTGCACATGCATGTTTTTGTTTAGTCCAAAATGCCAAAGGGCACATGACACAAATCCTGTCCGGCTCTTTGCCAACAACTTTTAATGATAGACATCTCTGTGCATTGCATATTTGTGTGCATGAATCCATCCACCTTATTAATTAAAGCATCCATTTGGGCATCATATAATCAATTGCTTTGATGTCTCTATATTTTAATTTCCTTGAGATATATACACGTTGGATGATAAAATATGTACTTTCACAATCAAAATTTACCATCGCACCGGATTGATATCAATGACGGAGCTTTTCCTTGCGATATGGCCAGACCTGCATGAACCAACACATATCCAGAGTTATCCTTAGTAAGACTCTTCTAATACTTAAGTCGTCTAGGATCATGAAAAATAGAATAGTATTAAAAATATATAAATTTTTTTTTAATAAAACTAAGACTAGGATTCATGCCATATAAAGACTGCTCATACCATGGACTCAATATTTATAGAGGATTAATTGTTATCCAATAACCCAAATGAGTTATTAGATCTCCGGGTTATGAATGGTGTATGAGCCGCGCCCAATTTTGATTTGGAGTAAGGTCGCATGTACTTGGGTTGTTGAAATGGGGGTTCCGGTGCCGACCGAGTAGGTTGAGCCTATTGCACCTGAAGGGGATTATTATCCGGAATATAAATACCAATCATAATGAAAATTTGTGTACATTATCAAACCATGGATATTTATTGATTTCTTGAATTAGCTCTATTAAAAACTAAGTTACTAACTCAATTTAAGCCAATTAAATTTATTCAATATTCTTAATTATATTTCTCTCTACTCTATAAAGGATCTAATATTTGTAACTATTAGTCTAATCAATCTATTTATCCATTGTGTTTAGATACATCCAATTATCATCTCAATCATAAACATCCAATTACACAAGGACTAATTAATTACTAACAATATTATCAAACTTCTAAGATTTCAAAAGGACCACATAGCATCAGGAAAAACTTCTCCCGCCTCCTAGCATTTGGCAATCGGCTATAAATTAACTCTGTGATTTACCTCCTTTCACATAACATGAATGGTGAGGGACGCGTGAGCATAATCACTTTTGCTACGGTAAGATTTCAAAAGGACTCAATTTATTTATTGATTTATTTTTTGATAAACTTATACATTGATTTCCTTAACACAATAAATTATATACAAGAGAAACTAACTAATTCCAATTAACAAAGAAACAAATGCACAATTACAGCCTTAACAATGTCAAACTAAAAGTCTGAACAATTGAAAGAATTAATCATCATGATATATGATTAACTGCATGCAGTACATCTGCATGATGTGATCAAGCTGAATTGAATATGTATTGATATATATAAAAATTATGAAATATGAATGAAATTATGAGAGAAGTGATGGTTTGTACACAGTTGAATGTTATTATATATATGAAGTTATCTACCATCATAAACATTGAAAGCCACTGCCACCATTGCAGTTCCTGCTCTAGCTATCTCTATATATTCTCTTGCAATATGCACTTCAGCTTAATTTGATCTGAGCTTCTAAATAGCTGTGAATAATGGATAGGTATATCTTGGACTTGGAGGGAGGAGGGGAGGAGTGCTTGAACCTGGAGCTGGGGCTGCTGCCGCCGTCGGAGCCATCGCCGGCACCGGGGTTCACATGCACGTACTGCCGCCGGAGGTTCTTCAGCTCGCAGGCGCTGGGCGGCCACCAGAACGCCCACAAGCTGGAGCGCAGCATCGCCCGGCGGAGCCGCGAGCTGGCTGCAGCCTTCACCGCCATTAGGCGCGAACGGACGGGCGCCCCGCTGCAGATGCTGCCGGCGTTGGAGAGGAGGGAGGAGCTGGGTGAGGATATGAAGAGGCGGCAGCCGGCGGAGCAGGATATCGACTTGTCTCTCAGACTGTGACACTGCTAATTAATTATTAATTAGTTATATACATAATTAAGCGGCAGTTGATTAGTTAATTAACTGCGTGCATGTTGCTCTAATAATATTGTTGTGGATGAAATTTTAACGAGGTGATCAATTCAATGTATTATGTTTTAAAATGTATGTAATCATGGGTTAAAAGATAATTCGTTTGCCCCTATGCCCCTATCGATCCGTACGGAGAAGATAAATTATAGATGATTATTAGTGATTAGTATAAATGGTTAAAACATAGAAAAGAGCATACTCGAACACGTTAAGTTTCAACCTCATGAGTTTATATGTGATATTTTTTATATTTTAACTATCGTACCGTATCAAGGTCTTTAAAACATATTAATCAAGGTCATGTTAATGTGAGATTTTAGAGAATGATGTATTATATATAGTTTCATCTTACTCAAAGCTTGAACCCAGAACTCATAGACAGGTCTATTACAGAGCCGGACCTTCTACGAGCTAAGCAAGCGACAGTGTGGAGCTGATAGCGGCGGTGGGTCAAAGAAGAGTTGACTGGACAGTGCAAGGAAGGGCCCACCAACCCTTTCTTCTTTTGGTAAACAAAACAATAAATAAATGAGAGATTTCAAAAAAAAATTAAAAATAATTGAGAGAGGGTTTGTCTTCTTATATAAGGAAAAAGCTAGTGAATTTAGTAGTATTTAAGTGAATTTAATAGTATTGAAGAATCGTTCAGCCACTTTGTATCCAAATCATTTCATTCATTTTCTTATTTGAATTATTAGTTTGTTCGATGGAATTTAAGATGGATAAAATCCAACTCAATTATTGTTTGATTTTGATTCAATTTTTAAATTAGATGCTAATAAATTATATGTATAACCTATAATTTTAAGAATTTGGGGTATAAATTCAAAAACTCTGCGAGTCCTAATTTTTTAAAATTAGGATAGAAGATGAGCAAGTCATCATCTCTTAATTAAAAACATTCAATTTAAAGAATTTATTTGTTTATTTTTTTATAATTTAGATACCTTTGTATATCAAACATAGGTACGTCTCTAGTCTACATGATGTTATCTTATTTTGCAAAAGGTTATGTTCAAAACTTAAACTTTTGGATATAATATATTCAAATTAATATAAAATTAAAAAATTAATATAAAACTTGAATTAATCTTCGATCATGTATATTTATAAAATTTGTATAACTTTATAATGAAAAAGATTAATTTTTGGTAGAAATATTCTTTCTATTAATTAGTTACCATATAATGAGATTTTTTTATATATAATTTTGTTAGGAAGTTGGTACATTTTAAAATATATTTTCTTCAAAAATTTATACGATAATTTTATTAATATATTTTGGGCTAGTTAGCTACTATAATATTGATTTACTGGCACGGCTATAAAGTTTGCTGCCCGATCATTTAAACAATACAACAACAGCAAAACAGCAAAACAACAAAAGAACTTACAATTAATGGCACACATTAAAAATAGAAGAAATTTTGTGGATTAATTCATCTATTTATTGCGGCAGATGTTTGTTTATTATATAAAATCTATCCCTGAATTCTACAATATCATCTAAAAACAAGGAAAACTATAGAATCTGATTGAATCAAATATCAACAGCCAAAAGGGTGTCGGTGGCACAGCTTAATTGATTCAGAAACAAAATTTTGAACATTCATAAAGTTGTGCAAGTGTCAATGTTGAGAACAAGCAAAGAAAAACCATCGAGCTCGGAGGTCCAACGAAAAGGCAGCTCTTAGCGTGTATCGTGAATCGATAGACACAATACTTCGATAGGGAATAATTTTCCTTTCGGAGCTTTGAAGCGAGCACAATTTCACCTGACACCATAAGAAATCGAGTCAATGATAATAAATGAACATTGCTAATCAGGGACAACAAAAGCAACTAAGCATGTTCCCAGATACAGTTCAAATTAGGCATTCTAACGATGGAGTGGTAATGTAGCTTGCAAACTGTTTATGAAACTATTATAGGAGAAAGTAGTCTGTATTTGGATTAGAGATTCCAAGAAACTAAAACAAAGTCACCCATACTCAGCTTTATAATAGACAAAATACCAGATCGTTTGCCTGACATTGCCATTTATACTATTTATCAGTATTTTTTTTTTTTGAACCTTCATGCTTGACAATCTGTTTGCTAACACTGCTTTAAAGAGTGGCCCAAGTGGTTATAGATCACACATGTATCATTTAGCTAATGTTTATTATTGTCATATGCTAATAGAGAGATAAAAAAAATGTTTACAGAGGAAATGACAGAATCATGACATCAAAATCAATAAATAAAGTTAACCTTCAAGTCAAAAGATTGAAGATGAAAGTTACATGTAGAGTCCCTCAGGCACTCCTTCCTTCTTCTTATACATAATTTTTTCTTTGGCCTTTTTAAAGTCTGTATGAGTTACCTGTACAGAGAAAAATATGTTCAATTATATGCCACTTGAAACAAAGTCACAAGGAAATGAAAAAAAGAGAGAGAAAACTTCAGATTTTTGAAACAGATTAAATTTCTCAATCCACTCAAGGTTTCTGAAGTGTCGTGACAAAGATTGTGGACAAGAAGAATAAGATTTGATCCCAAGGAGAAACAAATTTCCACTCTTCTTTGATGAACTCAATGACTAACGGACACAAATAACCACGTAGCACCTAAGTTATTAAATGTCTATTCCCTAAACATCAGTTTCAAATTAAAAAAGGAAGACATGATATATTGGATACGCTTCTTGATGCAAAATAGGTTCCGAAATAAAATAATGCTTCTGTCTGCACTCAAAGGAACAATAACTCTGGATGATCACAGTCCCCATTAGAGGTTTAAAGGTAAATATTGAAAGCACAAATTGGAATCAGTAGACTATCTAGTTACAGACCTTTGGTGTTATGAACAACAGACGCAATCAACAAATCGAGTAAATGAAGCTACTGCCCACGAGATAAACATAAATTTACATAGATAAGTAACGAACAAAAAATTATCACCAGCAATAGATTTTAGCTGTTCAGCATTCAGCAAGTACAGGTCCTTTAATATGTCACAATAATCAAAATTAGTATCATTTGATAACTGAAATCTATTACAAAAACATGCCATTGAGAAGACTTGGCATCCTTGAGAAGAGTATGATTAACAATTTATTCTATTGCCTTTTCCCTTTTCTTTGGGATGTATAGTGTGCGGATCCATAAGGGAAAGAAATATACATTTAACAATATGACAAAAAAAAAAGTTTTAGTTACCTTCATCCTACGCTCTCTCAAAGCAAGAAGGCCAGCTTCAGTACAGATTGCCTTGATATCAGCTCCAGAAAACTCATCCTTGGTCATAACAAACTCTTCTAGGTTGACATCATCAGCCAGTGTCATTCTGGATGTATGAATCTTACCAGAATATTTAATACAAGAGAAAGGGTTCAGCTAGAATCTACTGAGGCTAATAAAATTGTGATCTACAAAATACAGTCCTGAATCTATTCATAAAAAATAACATACCTGAAAAATCCGTCGTCTTGTCTTAATGTCAGGCAGAGGGAATTCAATCTTTCTGTCAATACGGCCAGGCCGAAGCAAGGCTGGATCAAGGCTTTCAATTTTGTTGGTTGCAAGAATAACTTTAACATCTCCCCTTGAATCGAAACCATCTAACTGGTTCAGCAACTCCAACATGGTTCTCTGTATTTCACGTTCACCACCTGAATGAGTATCATATCTGGAAAGAACCATGATATTTTCTTCAATAGGATTAGTCATCATTTACAACATGGAACAAGGTGAATATCATTTCTCATTGTTTAATACCTTTTGGTGCCAACTGCATCTATCTCATCAATAAATACAATTGAAGGAGAAAGTTCATCTGCCACTCTAAACAATTCTCTCACCAGCTTAGGTCCATCACCCAAGTATTTCTGGATCAGCTCACTTCCAACAACACGCAAGAAGGTTGCAGAAGTTGAATTAGCTACAGCCTGATAATATAAAACTAAGTAATCAGAAAAAAAGTTACTAGTGCAACAGTCAGCAATCTAGTGAATAAAATAATCAAGAAAAGAAGGTATAATTTCAAAACTACAAGAAGAAAGATAGCTCATCTAAATCAGTTATAAAAAAACATGCATTGGTGTAAACAGAGTATACTTTGTTGAGCTTGATATCTATCTAAAATAAAAATATTTTTTGTATATGCTTAACAACTTTAGACATCTAATATGTGAGGTAACATTTTTTATCCTTATCACTAAGAGATAATTGAGTGTCATATCATATCGCTTGTGACTTTGCTTCATGAAGATGGATAAACATGAAATTCTTGAAAGTGAGACTTGTTTGGCCATTTTGTGACCTTGTTTGATATTGATGAAGATGGATAACATGAAATTTTTGAAAGTAGGACTTTGTTAAATATCATTCATATATTAAACAAGGAGGTATTGATGAAGATATTATTAATAGGATAAAAGGTGAATGATTAAAATGGAGGGAAGCTTCTACTTGTGACCTTTAGGCTAGAAAGAAAATTGCATAACATTGTGGTCCAATCAGCCATTCTTTATGGATCAGTGTGTAGAAGTTTAGGGGAGAAAACACAAAATGCTAATTTAAATGTGTCGGATTACTAGAAAAATAAAATAAGTATTACTATCTAGGAGTAGGCTGATAGCTTAAATAAATGATAAAATGAGAAAATAGATTGAGATGCTATGGACATGTTTAAAGGCAATCCACGAGTTGAATCAATTAGAATTGAAGTTGTAAAGGACTGAAGAAATCAAAGATAGCTCTAATAAATATAATGAAAGGTGATTTAATTTATCTAAATAATACTGGTGTAGAATCCTACATGGAGTTCAATGGAAGGATAAGATCCAACCTCAAATAGTTAGGACTGACACAACCTGATGAAACTTGTGACTTTATACGTTAAATGGCATGCACATAGGTATATTTACACACTAATACTATACGAGTAAGTGTTCCACTTTTTACTAATTTGACACTTGTAGTTACAAACCTGACTTCTTAAAGCACAGTGCCCAAAACTGATAACCAAACCAATAATCACAAATATCTGAAATTTACATATATTTTGAACATATACTTATGAACATATGCATGGTGATAAATTTTTTGATTTCGAGATGTATGTTGTTTAAAGAAATTTATATGACCTAGAATATAAGCAAATTGACAAATATCCACAAAAAGAACAAGAGGCAAAAAAAAAAAAAAATGTAGAAAAGCTCATGTTACAAAAATTCATATGTTAGCGTCACATTTATCAAAATCAACAATGGTGAAATAAAAATGTTCTCACCTTGGCAAGTAAAGTTTTACCAGTTCCAGGCTCACCATATAATATTACTCCCTTGGGAGGCCTAATTCCAATATCCTCATATAACTCAGGATGAGTAAGTGGAAGTTCAACAGCTTCTTTAATTTCTTGGATTTGAGCATCTAGGCCACCAATATCAGCATAAGACTCCAACGGAGCCTTTTCAACTTTCATAACAGAAACCATAGGATCCACTTCATCCTGAAGTATTCCAACAACAGACAGAACCTGGAAAAGATTTAGCATAATCAGCAGTGTACATTGTAAACCACTCTTGTACAAACTTTGGAAGTTTTCATTACAAGAAGATAAAACAAGAAGTCCAATGCAAAAATAAGACAAATAAAAAAGGACTAGAAATAATGTAAGCGTGAAGATAACAGAAGGAAGAATTAGATACAGAAAAGCAGATGCGAAAACAAGAAGAAAGGGCTGGAACACATTCTAGAATGAAGTCGAATATGTTACTTGACAATAGAAGGTAAAAATCTAAAGCAAAATTTATTATTCTTTGAAAAATGGTGAGGCAGATATGTTCTAACAGCTTTCTTCCGCCACATTCATGGACAGACTACATTGCATATTGATTCTGTCAAACAGACAAGTCTAAGATAGACAAATGCTTTGAAAGATAGGAATAGAAAAAAGATAAGAGAAAAGCAGGCAAACACCACAACCAAGATTACCTTGTTGTGCATGAGGATTGCGCAGCCCGGTTCCAGCTGATCTTTGTCGACAACCGACAGTATACCAACATAGTACTCCGAACCGCCCGAGGAAGACACGATGGCATGGTTCTCGTCCACGAGCTCCTTAATGTTCCCGACGCTCATCGGCGAACCACGGAGGTCGTCGAGCTTGGATCGGTCCTCCTCATTCTTCTCCTCATGGGGGCGTAGGCGCTCCTGGTTGGCGACGAACTCCTCGTCCATGAGGAGATAGTCCTTGATGCGCTCCAGCTTGAGGAGGCGAAGGCGGCATTTGGAAAGCGGGGTGACGGCGGGGATGCGGCCGGCAACCTCAGGTCCCTTCTGCTTCCGCTGCTTCCGGCCGACCCGTGACGGCGGAGCCGCCCGCTCGAACTTCTTCTCCTTTTTGTCGCCGTCCTGCTTGCGGTCGCCGGGGAGCTCCTGCCTCCCCATGCCGCCAGGAGTACCCTGCCCCATGGATCCTAGGGTTTGGAACAGGCGAAGAGACCGAATACAACAATGTCGGGGAATTGAGAGTCCCTACTTCGTGACTTCGTAGTAGAACGAACGGTAGGAAAAAGCAGACAAAGCGTCCTCGGTCCTCTTCTTCTTTTATAGACACAGGTGACTTGAAGAATCGCTCGAAATGAGTCCCTCTGAAAGCCGGGTTCCGGGCGGCTGAGATGACGGTTTCACTTTTAGGTGACTTGAAAAACAAGAAGCTACAAAGGCCGCTGTTAGACCCGACCGCGGGCCTGGTCTAGCCCAGACCCGGTTTGCCGGCTCCGGTTCCGGTTCCACGCTGTTGGAACCGTTGCACCGGTGGGCCAAACCAACTGTTTGTAGCCGCTGGGTGTGT
>JBBPFP010000010.1:3776344-3787958 GCA_037974795.1 Kaempferia galanga
CTCATTTTGGAGGAACAATGTAGATTGAAAACTCCTTGACAAGTGGCTACAGTATGCTCCATAATCTTAGAAAGTATCCCACTGTAAAGGCAAAAGGATTAAACGAAGTATAATTCTTCAATGTTGAAGCAACATTAATAATCAATATGTTTTAAGAAAAGTATGAATTCCTACTTTTCTTTATTTCACAGGAAAAAATTTACAGTCAGAGGCTGAAAGATCCGACGAATTATACCCTAGCTGCAAGGGTAGTATCCAAAAGAATTGGCTCCAACCCGTCAACTTCGAGCTTGAGTCAAGTTTTGACTAAGCTGCTTGCGAGTAGCTCATGAGCGGCTTGGCTCATTTGCACCCCTAATCAAAACTAAAGATACCAAATGGACCAAAGTTAGAGAAAGCATCTATTAAAGTTCTAATAAAAAAAGATGCAATTACACTTCCAACAAATAGTAAAAAATATTGAAAGGATAATTTCGAGCTTTGAGTTGTTACCACAAGTCGGCGTGGTGTACCATAGGATGAAACTTCTCCACAACTCAGTCTTCTTTTTTTCAGGTACTCCACAGTGAGACTTTTAAGCTGCAAAGAGGAAAAAAATGGAAGAGAAAAAAAATGCACTAGTTCTCCAATGGAAGACCCTAAGATATAACTCTCCACTAAAATAATCATTTAAATTAGTAATATCTAAAACAAAATATAATGTTTGATACACATAGCACAAAACTGCATCCCATTTTACAGGATAAATTATGAGAAACACATTATCCAATAAGTTACTTTTTTTAGGTGTAAAACATACCTGGTTACTTGCTTCAACTACATCATGAGGAGGCATCTCTTCAGTGCCAATCTCAAGAACAAATGCTTCAGGATGCTCCAATACCTTGTAGTAAAGCAATAAAATGGGACGAAAAAAAACATTACACAGGATGAACCTTTGTTAATTTTACACAATAAAAACTCATTAATACAAATTCACGAATAACATTGGAGCAAAAAAGACCAAACAGTTTAAGCCTTTTAAATTAATTCAAAGGAACATAAAGAGTTCTGACACAACAGACAAACCAGTCTAGTTGTTTAAAGCTCTGACTACTAGGAAGGAGGGAAAGGGGAAGGGAGGGAAGGAAAGGAGTGCAAGGTGGAAGGAAGGGGAGAGAAAAGTTCAGGTACTAAAACATGTCTATATTGAAGGAACAGATTTTTACTAGACAGTTTATGGCATCACACCTTAGGGGCTGCAGAGCTTTCAACTAATGGAAATGACCTATCATTCAATAGCTGTTTCTTTAGGTGTTATAACTTACCAACAACTAAGACCATTATAGCCCATTAAGCAACATAATAAGACTAAAATTTGAAAAGGAATGAACCTTCTGCAATTGGGAATTTGGAAGATTTTGAAACAAGAGATCATTTTCCTTGGAAAATCCTAATGGGTGCCCAAGAGCTTCCCGTGTCTTCAACCAGAGTTGAGCACATTGCCGAGCAAGACTGCAACACATTTAGAAACATATGCACTGAAAAATAGATTAGTAGCAGCTTTATCTTTTAAGATTAATAATTCAAGAAAACTTTAGTGGATAAAAAGATTGTCATTCATCAACTCAAATTTTTAATTTAACAAAAATATTAAGAATTTTGAATGTGGTACTCTATATAAGAAAATCACTTAAATGCTAAGTTATTTTATCCATTTAAGTATTCTATCTTCGTGATATTGCATCCAAAAAACCATTGTAATTGGTGTTGTCAGATGCTTCATAACCTCGATTTGGGGGATTGGGTGGATAGGCACTGCTTTTATACTCTCTTGTCCACATCCACGTTCCCAAAGCAAAATAGAAAAGCTAACCATACACCATGACCTAAAACCTAGTAGAGATAAAAATCTTCTCAACTTGCTTAGATAAATTGAGATAAAAAAATTAAGTACACATCTTTAGATAATAGTCATTAGGTGCAATCAATTTAATGCAATGAAATAACTTGTGAATCTAGTGGCTCCAAGTCTGCCTCCTTATTACTGAGTTTCTGCATTAAAGAATAGACCTAAGAATGATTGAAGAAATCTGCCATAATCTAAACCCACTTAACTACCCTAAGAACCTTGGTATCAACATTTTCTCAACAAATTGAAGGTGCATATGCACAAAGGTGTCCAAAATAGAGAGTATCCATTTGTATTGTAATCACCTGAAGCAAAAACATTAGACTGATTTCTCAGACTCTTGACTCAGTGGAGCCTGATTTGCTATGATGGAGCATGCCTAGGTATTCTAACTTGTTGAGCTGTCAGTGTACAACCAACCAGAACAGTTGATGATATGCCGAATTGATCATCTAAGGATGTGTCATCAGTACCAATGGGCTAATATGCTAATCCAAATGGTAAAATAGCCACTATGGAGAACAAATTTGCCCCAGTCTCAGTCGACCTCATCATATTAAATCAGTGAAGGCTACAGCTATTATAGATAATTCAATAAATGTTACTCTTTTGAGACTCGATGACTTTAGATTTGGTTGATTGTATATCCAAACTCCTCGGCTTATAAAAGGAGAAAACATCTTATGTATAGAGGCATAACAAACTGTAAAAGTTACCTAGAATGTTGTCTTTTCAGATAGTGTCACTAAAAGTACAACAATATAGCCAAAACTTCAACTGATCAATAAACAATATGAACAGACTACCAAGTTGAGCTATGCACATAGTGCACTAATAAATATTAACACGTCCATTGCAGATATGCAGTCATAAAATAATAGAAGAAAAACAGACTTACCTTCGCATTCGTGCAAAATATCTAGCACGTTCAGTGACACCAACAAAGCCTCTAGCATCTAATATATTAAAAGCATGAGAAGCCTTCAAAAGCTGATCATACCTAAGTGCAGCAAGAAAAGTCACAATCAAATCTAGTTCATGAAGGAGATAAAATTAGTTACTGTTAATAACACTTGGGCATACGCAGGAATTGGAAGTTCAAGAGCCAGGAGGGATAGGGCTTCCTCTTCAAAATTCTCAAAGCATTGTTGAATATGACTTATATTTGCATGCTCCAAATAGTATGCACTCATTTCCCTCCTAAAACAGACAAACCACTGTTATCATGACTGCAAAAGCCAAATGCCTCACACAACTCAGACAACAAAATACATTACAATTTAATAGTAAAATGTATGACATTGGCCAAGAAAGCACAGTATCATATTACATATCATGCATTAGAGGCTAGACCATGACAATGTCAAACATTACAAAACCTTCTTTCCAGGTATATTTCAAATCTACAAAAAGAATTTAAATCAGAAGTATAAGACTTTGCATCCATTACAAAAGTTAGCTTCAAAGAAAACATTAAGCAATAGAATCAGTAATTAAAGAATCCAAAATTTGTTTAATGAAACAGGGAAGATACTTATTGCATTGTTGTCCTCAGAATTTTTAGAGGAGATAACTAAAATACAAAGAAAAGCATTGAGAAAAATTATGTCATCATTGCATATGGATGACAAGAGTTTAAATTACTGATCTAAGGCTGATTTTATGATCAGTTAAGCTGACATCATACTGAGTTAAAATTCCAACCTTCCATTTGGGACGGTAAAGTGAAGGACCTTCAAATCATCCATCACCATCTCCAATCTCAATCCAATATTTTGACCTTTTGAATATTAGAGATTTATGATATGAAGTATAAATTCACTAACTATGCATACAAATAGAACATAACTAAGTTTTTGATATTAAATAATCCAGAGAGTTATAATAAACTTGGATCAGTAGGTACTTACTAGCATAGTAGCTACTAAGAAAGGACTTGTTGTCTTCTGAATTTCAATGTCCTAATACTAAATGACAGCCATCATGACTTGTATGGTGAGAATCCATGCTGCCAACCCTTCATTTGACTTGCCTTTCCTAGTAGACAATAATTCAATGGTGGAACATTATCAAGGCCTCCCCATTTATATCTCAAGCTCAGTTAAAGGTCAATCTACCTAGATATAGATATCCTCTGAATGTAACTCTATAAACTACTGTGAACCATATCTCAATGTACACATGATAAGGCAATCACAGATAGTTTCTGAAAGATCTAGCTCAACAACCTGGATAACCATACCTGAAATTGGAGGCAACAAAAAGTCAGAGGGGAAGGCAAATAAGGAATATAGCACTTAAGGATGACAATGGGTACCAGATAATCGGACATCCACAAGTATCCATCCTAAGTCAGGTTTGGGTAACTAATTATTGTAGCAAAAGGTGATTACGCTCACTCCAAGTACCCCTCACAGCTCGTCCCCAGGTTATGTGAAAGGAGGTAAATCACGAGGTCAATTTATAGCCGACCATCAAGTGGCTAGGGGGTGGGGTACCAAATTATGTATAATACTCAGGTAGGTTGGATTCACAAAAAAAATTGTGGATACCCAGGGATACCAACTACCAACACATTTTACCCATTCAAATCGATTACCCTTGGATTCAGATAGCCATTTATAATCCTAAGGGGTTATTTAAACAAGTTTTGGTGTCAACTATTTCATTGGATATATATTCAAATTATACCTAAAATGTTATTAACCACTTGACTCCTATACCTAAAAGCAAGTGTGACATAAATGTTGGCATTATTGCGGGAGTCAGACATGGACAAAGGCTTGTCACATTGCCTTGTCATCTATGATACATTCCGTCTGGAGGACCCAAAATCGCAGTTTTTTCGGAGAGGGACAGTTAGACATAGAGAGAATATTCAGGAGTGTGCAATTACATGTATACATGTCTTCATGTATCTATTCTGATTTGATACTTCATCATACATGATTAGTCCCTACAGACCCATTTTGTACATTTTGATACCACTTTTACTTATCCCCAAAAAACAGTATGACATAAATGCAACAAGTTGAGAATAGGAACAAAAGCAAAAGCGGCATTCTCCAACAGTTTAGATTTTCACCACAATTAGCTAGCTACACAAACACATTTGAATCAAGCCCCATTTATAACAAGTAGGATTGGTCAACATAGACGTACTGAGATCAAGCTAACATGCTATACAACTTCATCATAGTCTCACTCCTTAAACATGATTGAAAATAATTATCTTAAACAATTGACTCCCAAATGGGAACAATAGCCACACACAACATTCACATTGGGTTTTGTCTAAGGATGGCAATTTCATCCGAATTCGATGGAGGATCCGAATGGAGGAGGATATGGAGGGACTACCGATATCTAACCCGGATACCCAATTAAATAATACACACACACACATATATATATAAGAAAATTTTCTTTTTCTAAAATTCACTAACAATTTTTATTGATATTAAGAGTAAGTTATATAGATGTTTAATCTATTTTTATTTATGATTTTGTTGAATGGTCATAGTTGGATGGAAAAAAAATTATTAGTATAGAAGATATTCGATCATTAGGTGGCGTTTGGTTTAGGAGTTTGGAATGAGGGTATAGAATCATTCCTAAATAAAGATGTTTGGTTAATGAGTTTGGGAACAAGGGAATGGAATCATTCCTAAATATTTGGAATGAACAAAACTCAATCACATAGATGGGTTTAGAATTCATTCTCGATTCTTAATCCTTCTGGCAACAATAGTCTGGCGGCTCCAACGGCACCAAGGGGCGGCAACAGCCACTTGTTGGGAAAAAATGGAAAAAAAAAAAGTGAAAAAAAAAATAAATAATGAAAATTTGAAAAAAAAAATGAAGAAAATGGGGGAAATGGGAGAAAATGAAAAAAGTAGAAAAAATGGGGAAAATTGAAAAATGAAAAAAGTTGAAAAAGGGGGAAAATAAAAAATAAAAAAATTCAAACAAAACAAAACACAAAATGGAAAAATGGAAAAAATAAAAAATCTAAAAATCTAAATAGATAATCAAGACTCAAGAGTGAATAAAAGGGGAGAGAAAAAATTTTAAAAAAAGAAAAAAATTAATTTTAATTTACAAAAGGGTAAGCATACCTAATCAAAGCTTATAAGCAAAATTGGCTAAAGCCATTCCCATTCCAATCTACTATCAAACTCATTTCCATTCTCATTCCTACATCCCAAACCAAACGCCACCTTAATGGGTATGGGTATGGATATGGGATGGATATCCTATACTCGATGGGTATAGGGACGGAAGATATGGAATATGACCCGAATCCTACCCATTATCATCCCTAGTTTTGTTGGCCCAAATGTAAAACTCAATTATGATAAGAAAAATTAGATTCAATCCACCAACTAATCAAACATGTACCATAATTTCACCCCCTCTTGCCTTAATCTAACACAGTACATAAAATAAAAACCAATCATCCATCCATTGATGTTCACAAAGCAACGGGAAATACATCACCAACTTCCAGTCAACTAGAGTAAACAACATATGCATGTGTTGAAGATCATCCCGAGTTTATCACCTATTAACCAACTATAACTGACCAAATTTATCAATACGGGCACACTCAACCGTAAGATCACTAGAACCAAGTTTATAATTTGATCACCAACTGCAACTCATCAAATCTATAAATATCGCCCACGTGCCACTTCCCATGCTACTACTAACGACAACTTATTAATAACAAAACCATAAAATCAAATATCCACTAATAGAACATCTGAAAGCAACATATCACAAAATCCGTTTTCATAATATCCACCAATCTCAATTCATCCTCAACGTCAATCAACCCTGATAGCTTTCTGAACAATGATAAAGTAAAAGGAAGTCATCCACCCTTCAACACTAGTTGCCAACAAATTTAAAGATATTCACCATTGATCAACATTACATATTTCTGTCGTACCAAATAAAGGGATTATACCTCGAAGTAATTGAATCTGGAATATGGGGAAGTTTGTTGCAGCATATTTTTAGTGAGACAGACTTGTCAGGTGCTCACAGATTTATCTTCCGAGTGACCAGCTCACATCATTGGTACTATCAAGATGTAGAACGATATCACCATCCTACCAAAGGTGTTATTGATCCATCAGAAAAGATGTTATTAATCTATTGGCACCAATAATTAGGAAACAGCTAGTGCACACACCTTACTAGTGCACCTATTATCTATGACACCTTCACTATTGACACCTTCATGCAAATCCCGGGTCGCCATCCTACCAAAGGGAGTCTCAGACTCTAACTTGTAAATGTCATTACCATTACCCAATACAAAGGAGGTAGATTACAAAGGAGGGCGATGAACAAGAAAAGCATTAAAGGGAGAACGATCAGAATGGGCATTGAACCTCAATAATTCAAAATTTAGGTTTATCAATGAACTATGTATTTCATAATATATCTTCAGTTAAATGGCAAATAATTTGGTCTGGACCAATTAAAACTCGATGCAACCCATTGAAATCCTTAATTTGATCCAAATTGTATAAAGATATGAACCAAAAAACAATTCTCTACATGATAAATATTTAAGTCGATTAGGTCAAAATCAATAATAATGAAGACAACAGGTAGTATGCCTAAGTCATTAATCAAATTATATAGTCTGGTTTTTAATTAATCTCAAGAATAACTTTATCCCTCTAGCAGTATTGTCGTTATCATTGTTATCTTTGTGGACTAGCCATTGTGGTGCCATGTCCGAAACATATAGATATCTCCAACAAATTATTACTCATTGATAGCTTTTGAGGATACACTGACATCAAGACATTTTTCATGCCTTTAACTATATGTTGACCAATTTTCCTTTTAGGTTAAGATGCAAGCTAATTGCATGGTTGGATGGAGGTTGTAATAAGTGAGATGGAGATCAACAATGTTGCAAGTAGGATCAAAGTAGCTGTCATAAGTGAAATGGAGATCAACAATGTTGCAAGTAGGATGAAACTAAACCCTTTTCAACTAGGATGCCATTAGAGCAGATTCAACAAGGCGCTTGAGGATTATTATTGGAAAAAAAATCAAAAGAGCACTCTTGTTTTCATTAACATCAAAAGAGTGCTCCATTTTGAAGGCGAAAAAATCAAAAGAGGGCTTATATCCCGAAAATACCATTGTTCTTGTTTTAGTAGCTTTGGCCAAAGTTGTTCCAACTTCCAACATACTCAAAATTACTAACTAATTATAATCAAAACTTATTTGACATTAGTTAAAATTGCTCAAATATTGGTTAAAATTACTCTAATTTGGTCAAAATTGGGTCAACTTGGTTAAAACTAGTCAAATACTATTGAAGTAGTTTTGAAAAGTTATTGAAATTCCTTAGAACAGCTTTGGTCAACTGGTACTCACTTTAGAATGCATTGCTTCTCCTCCCTCACTAAGGTTCGTCGTCCATGCTAGGAGTTGTATGTTAGTGCATTTAGGTGCTTTGGTAAGGATTGTCTGAGCTCACCACCGATTCTCAAATACCGAAGTTTCAAATCAGGAACTTCAATCTCGTAAAGAAAAATTGTTGTTTCTAAGTTGAATAGCAACCAACCTCTCTGTTGGTGACAACAATCAATGTTCTTTACCTCCTGACATGGTTGAGTCACTGTTGGATCTTCCTTGGTAGACACTTCTACCAGCATACTCTCACAAGTCATGGTCAATATGTAAGCCATTGTCGTCCCTGTGGAGAGTTGATATTGGTAGAGGAGGAAAGAAAAATGAGGTCAATACGAAAAGGAAAGATCACTCTTAAATAACATATTTGACTACATTGCCTACTCCCCAGGGTATCAACAATTTCCCATAAATTGGTTGTCGAAAAGGGATTGAAAGAGTAAAGGCATGAAAAGAAAGAGAAAAAAGATAAACTCAGGAAGATAGCCAAAACAATAATGTTGATCATCTTATCCTTTACCCACACAACATGTATTTGCTCTCCTATGATCTGGCGGATGCAAGATTTGTGAGTTAAAAGGGTGACTTAGTACTAAATTATTAAAATTTTGTAGTATTAAGTAAAACAGGTGAATGCTAAAGTATAGTTGATAATTTATTATAGAATAATGAGAAAATTTGAAAATGGCATTGGATCAAGGTCAGTCTGATTCTAAGCTAATAGACAACCAAGATCGCTGAAAAAATTCTCTTAACAAGCCTCTCATTGAAGGATTGTTGTTGATTAGGTCTACTCGGACACTAATACTACAACTCAGCAATTGCACAACAATGTCAACCTGATAAAGATGTCTAGTGCTGAGCTCAGAAACAATGGTTAGAAGCATTCATAAGCTAACACAAAGTAGCACTTCGGAAGTAGTAGTTGGAAAACCTGATAAAATTAAGGTGAAAAAAATACTCAAGAAGTTCAATTATAGGTATAAAATGTACTCGTTTTCCAGAAACAGTTCTCCGTAAGTAATTCCACCTGCATACTGGATTTTCTTGAAATGATTGACACCCTGTCAAACATGCTCATTCAAGAATAATAAAACAAGAAATAAGTTATATGGTATTCTGAACCAGGTAATCTTTACCTGAAGAAGCATGAGGATTCTTTCAAGGCCATAAGTTATTTCCACTGAAATCGGCAAAAGTGGAAGACTCCCAGCCTGAAAACCAAAAGGAAAAAAAACAAAAATTGGTCCGTAATATGGACAAAGCCTAATATTACATCAAAAGAGAGATAAAGGATGCTAATATTATATTGCATTGGAAGATACGGACAGTTTCAATATAACAAATTAAATTATGACATAAACAGCAATACATTAAATGATGTAAGCCAGTCCAAAAGTGTATAAGAAACAAATTGTGAGTAAGACTATCTTAACAATGATAGAGTGATCCTAGTTTGTTATCAAAAAGGAACAAGATGAGAAATTTAAATATATCAATCTCCTAAAAAAACACAATATTACCTAGAGATTACAGAACCAAAATACCTGCTGAAAGTATGTGAATTGTGTAATTTCCATCCCATCCATCCATATTTCCCAGCCCAATCCCCATGCACCAAGAACCTATGAATCATTCAACAACTCAATACAATCTCTATGGTATAATTCCACCACTATGTAGAGAAAATCCAGAATGGAAAAAAAACAAAAATTATATTCTTTACGGGGCTTTCCCAATTGTCCTCCACAAAACGAATGTCATGCTTATCTACATCAATTCCTGCACAGAGAAATGAAACAGACCAACATTAAGAAACAATTTATATATTAAAAACAGACATAAGAAATATAAATTATATAGCAACTCTATCCATTAATGGCTACCCTTTTACATTTGAATATAAAATTTGCACTGAACAAAACTTCTGTACCTTTATATCATAAGATACTAATTTGCCCTCTGTTAAGTACAAGTTATAAGATACTACAAGAGTACTAGTTATCCATAAATTTCATGGTACTCACTCTCAAGGTTTAAAATTTCGACCCGTGCCAAGGTTTTAGTTCAGACCAAAACGATACAGTTTCAGTATAGTATCGTGCTGTGCCGATACGGTTTCGGTATTTTTTTTATTTATATATAGTAATTATTAGATAAATATATTTATGGTGTAAATAAAAATAAGTTGTATATTGATTTTGTATAAGTTCTCAATTATTGAATAACTTAATATTATTAGAAAAAATAACTAAATATAGTTTTTTTAAAGAAAATTAATCTATCAATAACTTGAATTATCAATAATTCAAATTAAAATTGATCAATATAAATTAACACTAAGATATTACTTTATATATAATAATTATATAAATTAACTATTTATTCATTTAATTAATTTAAATAATATATATTTTAAATAGTAAAAATATATCAAAATATCAATTAAATAAAAAATACAAAATAATAAAAAATTATCAAAATATAATATATTTTTTTAAAAAAAATAGAATTTTAAAAGTTTTTTAGACTTTTTAAAGATTTTTTAAATAAAATTTAAAATAATAATAAATACTAGAATATAAATTAGAACTATTATAATTTTTAAGAATTTTTAAATAAAATTTAAAACATTAAAAAAATTTTAGAAGATTAATAAATAAAAGATATTAAATTTATTTTAATTTTAAATATATTTTTATATATTTTATTGGCATACTTTAATTAAGAGTTATAAATCTTGTTTAAAATATCACACTAACTTCGGAATTGTTTAAATTAATTAAATAAAAAAAAACCAAAAGAAAATTTCATGATGTGGGATCGTGAGACACTTCTGGCGGTGCAAGAGGCGTTCAACAACATTTCTGGCGCCATTAGTGGGACGCTTTTGGCGGCACAAGAGGCGTTCGACAACTTGTAGCTTAGAGCTTTATCTAGTTTCATTTTCGAAAAAGGATGAAAGAGTTGATAGAAATGTTTGATGATTCAGTAAGGTTGGAAGGGCCCCCATGGGGCCACGTGGCAGGTGATGCGGCTGTCGGCGGGGCCATGTGGCAAGGACGTGGCGGCTAGTAGGGTATCACGTGGTGGAGGACGTGCCGACCAATAGGGCACCATGTGGTAGAGAACATGACGGCTAGAGTAATAGCCGAGTCAGCGCAACCCCCACATCGGGCCTCTCCAAGGAGGCAACGGAAGGACCAGAAGGCTTCAACAGCAGTCAAAGACAGAGTATACCCGGACGGGCAGGCAGCTTGGCCAATCGGCATACCGATT
>JBBPFP010000010.1:3966236-3977062 GCA_037974795.1 Kaempferia galanga
CATGCGGCAAGAGTGCTGTGGAAGTTCGGGCTTACTATGAGAGCTGCATCCACGGAGTAAGGTAGGTCGTCTCTTCAGGTGCTTTACCATGTGGAGTCAGGCTGTTTCCCTTCCGTGCTCTATGCGGCACCTGGTCAACCTCCACCTTATCCTCCACATGGACTTTAAAACCACACCGGATCAGTACCGTATCATCTAAATCAAATACACGGGTTATCGGCTTCCTTTCCCGTGTTTCTTCCTTTGGAAGTAGAGTAGGAAAACTTGATGGAACAGCCCAAATATCATGAAAAATCTGAAATCTAACTGTGTATTGAAGCACTATATTTTGCCAAAACCACCAGAAAAGCAATTCAAGTCAAATTCTTGATGAGTTGCTAAAAATAAGCAAGCGTCATTAGAGCTCATGATTTATGGAGTCGATTCATTATTGTGAATACCACTGGATTCTATTGCGTCATCAAGGAATGGAAGCGTCACATATTTTTCTACCACATCGTCTAGTCTGCCAGAATTAATACGCTCAGAGTTTTAGAAAGAGACATTAGCAAATCCCATGCTACTATCAACTGGTAAAGAAGGAAAAGTGTCTAAGCAGAGCTCCAATAAACTGCAAGCTTGATAATCAGATAACCCATTGTTCCCATCTTCGTCAGCAACCAGGTTAGGCAATTCATGGTTTCCACATTTAACTGCAGAAAAAAATATAGAAAACTTAAGACAATTCAAACAACTGAAATGTTTAAGAAATTACCAAAAAAGGAGAACGCATCAGAGATATTTTAGACGAGAGAATTTGAACTGAAATTTTATTTGCAGGTTTGCATAAGAACAATCAAACAATGTAGTTCAAAGATTCAAGGAACACCACTTCCACATTATTTGAAACCAGAGCCATTTGGGGTGCCAAACAAGGGAGAAGGGCCTCACCTCCATTACAATGATTAGATAGCTTTAGCTGAGGACCGCCATCCTCAAAATTGGGCGAGAAAGTCATTTCTTGTTCAGGCAGTAACATTGTTGATGGTGAACCCTGCAGGCATGAGGAAATAATCACCACACATAAAAAAAAAACATAATATGAGGTTAATCTGAAATAATGGCAATAACTTGGCCAATAAACAAACAAGGAAACGCAAAGGCTCAGTGGACAGTGATAAAGGAAAGTTAAATGGCTAGTTGTTGATAATATGACCATGTGCAAAACCCTGCCTATGATATAGCAAATTCAACCAACAATAGTGACTCAATAAGCTGAAAGAACTTGCAGTTAGCACTAGACGGTTCCATACAATTTACCACTCTATAGGACCACATCAAATTCACCCCTAAGAATAGAGATTAAGAGGTAAGCTTGCATCCCTAGTCCAAGTATCAATAACAAACAATTCTTGTCCAAGCATGTCATGGCCACAAACCATAGAGGACCATAGATAAATTGATATCACACCATCAATGCCCATGGGAAAAAGTGCAACTGAGTAGTGAGGCAATGAGCACCATAGAGCACAGTAATACAGTACAAATCACATTATCCCAATAAGAGGCTAAGCCAGATGGTGAACCGTTTAAGCAACTGCTATGACAGAAATTTCAAACACTAGGATGAAGCAGGGTGGTAAAAGGATGGGGATGGTAACACCACTGTTCTCTTATAGAGTTTCTCCTCTCCATAATCTAAGAAATTGGATGAGTTCAGCTATGCTCCATAACAGCACTGATGCTTCTAGTCATATGGCTGTTAGTTATCTTTTACGTTTAGAAAATGCCACAAACCCTTTGAATAGGAATGCCTAAAGAGCACCACAATCGGGGCTTATCTGTAATTCCAAGATGAAGACATTGAACTTTTCCATCAAAATTCCTAAACAAGAGAGTTCTATCTATATTATTTGAAGCAGATTTCTAGGCAATTGCATTTGCGACCCAAAATTTTTATAATTTTAGTCTTAGACTAACCTGTAACATAAATTACCATACATAGCCTTTTAAGGAATATGGGAAGTACCATAGAGAAGTTATCTTTAAAGGTTGTCTATGATTTATAATTTTCAAGAAAAAATACAAGCCAGCAGACAATAAGTTGCTAAAAAATGTTTTGGTTGAAAAAGAAACTCAGATTAGAACCATCCGATGCTTGAACAAGAAAAAGGAAACTAGATAATGAAAGAAAAAATAATTCTAAAAAGGATTGAATACATACTGAAGTTTCAGAACAGCAAATAGATGCCATTGTTTCAATGGGCAAAAGATCAGGTGACAATGACGAAGTGGCTGCTCCATCATAATCTGTTATCCTAGAGTCACATAATGAGTTTTCAGTGCTGGTAGCAGTTTCTTTTGAAAGCCTTCCTGTAGTTATAATATTAATAACTTCATGGGCAGAAAAGGATTGGAAGAAATGTAAGCAAGAAACTTGATGCACGTTGCATGTATGTGCTTATCAAACAACCAACAAGCACTAAAAAGTTGATGAATAATAGTGAACACTATGACTAGATGTTTTCTTTCCCCATAAGAAGAATATTGTTAAGGAAAACAAGCATATAATTGGGGGAATTCAATAGCAAATATTCCATCCAATACAAGCATATCAGTAGGTGGTCCTACAGTTTTGAATACATTATTAAGGGGCATTACAACAAGGATAACCTATAATATCTCTGGAAGTCTCAGGGTTCTCAGAAGAGAAGAAATAGTACTCAACCTTGCAAAACAAACAGGCATGTTTTGTTTCTTTGCGCGCACGTGTGTGAAATATGCTATCTCAGCCTCTCAATTTGAGTTACGGATAGAGAGAAGAACTCTCTACTAGTTCATTCAGAAGAGAGGGATTGATTCAAAATAAAAAGAAAAAAGATATAGAAGGAAGAAGAAAATATATCCCAGCAAAAATGTATTATAGCTCACCAACAACATTTTGGCAACTCTGATCGTTGGAGTCCACCTTTGTATTAATTTGAGCCGATAAGTTTTCTGATCTTTTGATTGACTTTTGAGGAATATGAAAATTGTGCAATTCTACAAATCCCCTTCTTAATTTTCTCTTCATCCTCAATGCTGGCATTTGAGCTGGCTACAATATGCAGTGGAGTTCAACTTGATAAACATAAACTACAAGAAGAAAGGAATGCAGCATCAGAAAAAAGAAGATAGTAGCACAGAAAAAAAATGCACAATGGCATGTATATTATTACTTAAATAGGATTAACCATCAAAAAATAGGATAGAGCCCATGATGTACTTATTATCATTGAGACATGACTTCAACTACACATTTATTAGTAATGTTCTAATTAGATAAGTGTTGTTTCTATTGACATTAACATGTGCGAGTGCTTCCTGTATCACTGAGCATTTCCATCAGATTTATGACCTTTATTTTCCTTCAGAAGAGGTGTTGGACATACAAATATTAGAGGGTCATGGTTCAAATTATATAAGCATTCAGCAAGAAGCTTGACAGCTTACTAATAGTTCATTTCTGAAAAATAATTTCCGAGCATTCAGCAAAAAGTTTGGATAGCTGACTAAATAGTTCTACTCGGTGAGTATAATTGCCCTTGTGATGCCAAAGTGACACAATAACTATCATGAACTTGTCACTCAAGAGTTACTTGAAAAACAAGCCTTGTAGCATCTTATTGAAGACCATTCAAAAAACAACCGATGCAAGAAAGGAAACTAATCATAGTACTATTTAAAAATTCAAGAAGCAATGTGATCACTAAGAACTAAAAGATGTATGAATAGAGATCGCATGAAAACTTGAACACGTCATACCTGTGTAGCTTATATCATATGACTAGAGAGCACATGAACACATAATACCTAAGTAGTCTATATAACTGAGCAGGTACTTTTATATTCTTACGATTTCATTTAGTCATCACATCTTTATCCTGCTTTTCTCATTGCCAGTTATCAAATCCAGATCTTATCATAATATTTTATTTTTAAAAAAAATAAACATTGCTAAAAAGGAAACGAATGTATTTGGAAACATAGTAGATCTTGTAAATAAATGAAACTATACATAAGTACAATGTAGTTTTCAAATTGCAACTATAATGAGTATAATTTGTAAATATATATTATTCACGAGAGAAAAACATCTGGAAATCACACAATTGGGATGCGGGTGTTTCTACTGATGTTGAATTTGTTCTCAGGTATGCATATTCACAAATCTAGAATTATGAAATTGTGTTCCCTCTCTAAAAGATTTAAACGCAATTAGGAAAAAAAAAATTTAAATTGGACAACAGTAGAACTCAGTAGTACGGCAGAAATTTCTCAACAACTTCCTAAAGAAATTAATCATTGACTAGTTAAACCAAGCCATATTAAGATCATCTAGACATCCCGCCCAAAAGAGATCAAGTTGACCCACTAAACCGATCAACTGAAATAATTAGTAATCATTGTAATTAGGATAATTTGATGCGCGGGATCGCTGCGGACCGGGCTCACCTCTTAGCAGGAGGCGGCTCACCACGTGCGAGATATTTGAGGCCTCCGCCGCAACGCGCTCCCGATCCGAGGAGTGATTTAAAATGCGGCCCTATGTCTGCAATTACGTATCGAATGCTGAATCGCCCTCGAAGGAGGATGCTGTTTGCGGCAATGGAGCTGGTTAATGAACGATAAATTTAGCTCTTGTACTTTCTCGGTTCCATCATTGAAAAAGTGCGAGATCAAAGATTGACTTTAGTGGAAGCAAAATTGGGATGGCATATAGCAAAGATAAGTAGTTGACGGCGCATGGTGAGCACGTCATATAGTAAAATTGGGATAGCATATAGCAAAATTTTCCCATGATTTGGTATGTCATCATGTGCTTAACGACTGTCAACATTTTCTGTTAATGCACTCGACTAAGTCTTATTTGAAGGGAAACGATGGGGTAAAATGATGTTTTTATGATTTTCATCCTCCATTATTATTTTTGTCTTTGGATTGGACTCACAGCCTGCGCAGCCTGATCGGAGCACCATGTTGCGGCTTCAGGGTGAGAATTGTGTGCGGCGCATGAGTGTACGACGGCGACAGCTCAAACGAGAAGCGTTGAAGGATCAGGCACAGCACCAACTTGGCTTCCACCAGCGCAAAGTTCTGGCCGATGCAGATCCGGTGGCCGGCGCCGAAGGGGAAGAATGCGTTCTTCACCGACGCCTTGGATACACCCTGCGCGAACCTCTCCGGCTTGAACTCGTCCGCGTCTTTGCCCCAGAAGTCCGGGTCGTGGTGCATCTGGATGAAGGACAAGAAGAGCAGTGCGCCGGGAGGGTAGACTACGTTCCCAATTTTGACGGTCTTCAAGACCTGCCGCTGGACGCCGGTCGCCGGCGGGTACAGCCTCAGAACTTCATACAGAACCATCGTCATCTGTCAATGCCATACAATTGATTTTAGACATCTTTGAGGACAAAATCAAGTGGTTCTCGAATAAGGTCGAAGAAAATTAATGTTGCTTACGGTCTTCAACTGGCTCAATCCATCAAAAGTCGGCTTCTCTTTTCCGAAAACTTGCAGAACCTCTCGCCGTGCTCGTTCTTGCCAATCTTGATGCATGCTCAACACCACCATCGTCCATGTCAGCAACAGAGATGTCGTCTCTTGGCCTGCGAAGTAGAACAGCTTGCATTCTTCCACGACCTCTTCGGTGGTCATCCCGGCCTTCCCGTGCTCTCGGAAGTGTTGCAGATTGGACTCCATCAACAGGCCAAGAAGGTCATCGTTGTTTCCTTTGCTCGATTTCATACTCTGCTCTCTCTTCTTGATTATGCCCAGTAAAATTTGTCGCACCTCTTTGTCGATCGATTCCAATCTATTGTTGTTTCGGGTGGGCAGAAACCTTCACGGAAGGTATCAATTACATATGAATTTTATGCAGTGACTGAATTCTTAAGCCATATATGTTGTTCCAGTTATAAGTGCTCACCTGTAACCTGGGATATGTGCATATGGCACAGTAGTGGCGACGAGCAGAGCTTGCTCATCCTGGAGACGGAAAACTTTCCTTCCCTCCTCGAAATTACTACCAAAAGCAGTCCGAGAAATGACATCTCCGGTGAAGCTCTGGAGCTCAACGCAAACATCTACCTCTTTCCCTATCGCCGCCATCTTCTCCCACTGGTCGACCAAGTCCTCGCTGCAAGCAGCGAAGGCCGGCATCATGCCCTGGATAATTAAGGAAGAACAAAGCCACTGTCAGATTTCAACAAACAGGTAGATAAGGCGATTCAATTCTCAAACAAGGATCCGTGGTACGCGAATCACCTTTAGCTTCTCCATGTGGAAAGCGGGGTTCAAAATCTTGCGGTGTTGGGCCCATTTGTCGCCTTCATAACCCAGCAAGCCTCGAATGAAGTACCTCACCAGGTAGGTGGCCCTCGCCTTCCCGATCTCGCCGGTCTTGTTGGCCAAAACCTCCCTCGCTTGATCAGGATCCACGATCAGCGCTCTGGGAAGCGGCCCCATCCAGTGGAACGTCACCTTGTTGTCATTCCCTGCATCAAATCCGACATCAAAGTTTTCAACTTCAAGAGAACTGCAACAGGGGAGGGCAAAGTCGTCGGCGCTCCGCTCACCGTAGGTCTCGATGACGCGCTGGAACAGGGGCATGACGCGGGGAAAGATAGCGTGCGAGAAGGCGGGCATGGGCTTGGCGCGTGCCTCCTCCGCCAGCCGTGCCATGTCCTTGAGGTCGCCGCTGAGGGGCCGGTAGGTGGAGCCCTTGAGACCCTGCGCCCGGAACGACTGCTCCATCCGCCGCGGTCGCCACAGCGCCCAGTCCAGCATCCTCACCGCCCATGCCGCCACCAGCAGCAGCACAGCCAAGCCACCGGACACCGCCAGCCACGCCATGTCGGCAAATTAAACAGTCGAATCGAAGACGGCACTGCCTTCCTCACCCTTAACCTGTGGATTTGCCAATTTATATAAATTGGCAGGCAGATCTAGATGTTCGAGCTGTAGATTGGTCGGAGACTTTGACTTATGGGCGACGGCTCCTCCCCGGCGTCTCTGGCTGCTGACTATTATTACACCACAGACTGAAAGCGCCATAACTTGGCAACCGAACAAGTATCTCCGGCATTGACCGGAAGAGGTAGATTTAGTCTTCAGTTTTTGAAATATTTTGAGTATGATTTTAAGTCCAAAATTATGATTATGAAATTCTTTATGATGAGTCATGGAAGAGAAACTTCAAACTCCAAAGCATGTAGGCCCTACCAATAAATTATTAATGGACATACTTATTTTTTTATGTATAAAAAATTATTTAATTATATTGTTAGTCAATTACAATTATTTATGTATAAGCGATCCGCGTGATACATATATATTATACAAATAATTAATTGAGAAATACTGATATCGATTTTTTTCAGAGTATATGATGGCGGATAAAATCCGGCAGTATGTATGTTTTATTTATTCAAAAAATTATTTGTTAACAAGCTAGTTTGCTCAGAGAATTAGTCAAAGGATTATAGGCAAAAATAAAAATCATACATTTTTTTAAAAAAATAAAAGCGAAGATATACATTATACCATAAATTTTTAAAAATATCTATATATAGATACTGGAGTAAGTAATTAACATGAAGAATTGATTATATATTTATGTTTTTAACCTATATATAATTTGATACGGGGGAGTAACAATGCCGTGATATCAATTTATTGTCAAAGTCATCACTCCTGACTCTGGGCTATCCTTGATTCTGTGCCACCCTTATTTTGTGTCTTTCTCGGCTCCATGACACCCTGACTTCATGATTTCTCTCTACTTCATACAGTTTCCAACCCTTGAATAGTCCCCAACCTTGGACAAGAAGGTAGGGCTCGCTCAATATACCTACGGACAACACAATCATTGTTCCTCGAAGATTATGGTAAATTTATTTTAAGAAGCATGAGTAACGTGCACGTGGATCTTAGGATAGGTGAAGCACTTAAAGGTGTAGCCACCACTCTATAAAAGGTCGTCTATTCTTATCGGCACATTGTATTTGTACACATATCCACAAATCCTATACTACAATTCTCCTTTCTTCATCCTCCGTTGTAAGCTTACTTGAGAGTCGAAGTGATTACTGTGTTAAAAAAACCCCAAGCGTCATTCTAACCATCGATTTTCTTATCTTCTACCATCAAGGCTCCCGCGGATCCCTCCACAAATCTTTACTATTGCTGAGTGATCGACAACCAAGTCAATATCAACACCAACTTACAAGTAGCTCGTTCTCGAACAGGATCATATATAATTAATAAACCCTGAGTCGCGGATCCTTTTCTTATGAGATGCAACATTATTGAATAGGGTTACGCATAATCAAAAGTAGATTTGCAGAAATGTTGTCCAATCTGCTCAAAGCTTGCGCAACCTGATCGGAGCTCCATGCTGAGGCTTCAAGGCTAGAACAATGTGCGGTGCGTGAATGTACGCGGGCGACAGTTCGAACGAGAAGCGTTGAAGGATAAAGCACAATGCCAACTTGACCTCCAGCAAAGAGAAGTTCTGGCCGATGCAGACCCGGTGGCCGGTGCCAAAGGGGAAGAACGCGTTCTTCTCCGATGCCTTGTACACGCCTTCCGCGAATCTCTCCGGCTTGAACTCCTCCACGTCTTTGCCCCAGTAGTCAGGGTCGTGGTGCATCCGGATCACGGACAATAAGAGCATGACGCCGGGCGGGTAGACCACGTCACCAATCTTCACTCTCTTCAGCACCCGTCGCTGAAACCCTAGAGTCGGCGGGTACAGCCGCAGCACCTCATAGAGAATCATAGTCACCTGCCATGTTAATTAACTAATTGATTAATTTCAATCATTCATTGTGTAATTAAGGTAATTGAAGAAAATTAATTAACGCGCAGCTCACGGTCTTCAGTTGGCTCAATCCATCGTAAGTCGGCTTCTCTTTTCCGAAAACACGCAGAACCTCTTGCCGTGCTCGTTCTTGCCAATCTTGATGCATGCTCAGCACCACCATCGTCCACGTCAGCAACAGGGCTGTCGTCTCTTGGCCTGCTAAATAGAACAGCTTGCATTCTTCCACCACTTCGTCGGTGGTCAACCCGGCGTTGCCGTGCTCTCGGCCGTGTTGCAGATTAGACTCCAGCAACAAGCCCAGAAGGTCGTCGCTCTTTGCTTTACCCGATCTCATGCTCTCCTCTCTCTTGCGGATGATACGCAGTAGAATATCTCGCACCTCTTTATCGATCGCTTCCACTCTAATGTTTGTTCTAGTGGGTAGATACCTGTGTGTGTATACATATATAGATATATATGATTGGTTGAGTGATTGATAGATTCTGAATGAAAAGAGTTCACGTTGTTACTGTAATCGGTTCTCACTTGTAACCCGGGATAAGTGATTTTGACAGAGAACCGATGACGATCTGAGTTTGCTCGTCATGAAGCTGGAAAATTTTCCTTCCTTCCTCAAAGTTGCTACCAAAAGCAGTCCGCGAAATGACATCTCCGGTGAAGCTCTGGAGGTCGACCCAAATATCAACCTCTTTCCCTGTCTCCGCCATCATCTCCCATCGGCCAACCAGCTCATCACAACAAGAAGAGAAAGCAGGCACCATCCTCTACCAATTTACGTGTAAACGGCGGACACATTATGAACTCGATCAAAGCCGTGGATCATCTGTATGCACGTACGTACGTATAGTTACCTTCAACTTCTCTATATGGAAAGCTGGGTTTAAGATCTTTCGATGTTTGGCCCATTTCTCGCCGTCGTGTGACAGCACGCCTCGAAGAATATACCGTATCATGTAGTTGACGTTCCCCCTCCCGATCTCGCCGGTCTTGTTGGCCAAGATCTCCCTCGTTTGATCAGGATCCGCTACCAGTATTCTGGGAACCGGTCCCATCCAGTGGAAAGTCACCTTGTTCTCCTTTCCTGCATCGAAAATCCCAACTTTTTCATAAAAAAATCCAGTTTTTACACCAAGTACCGGACTGCTATAGAGAAAAATTAAAGGATTCTCTGCTAATTAACCGTGTTCCTCTACGGTTCGGCTTAAGAAGTTGGTAACGCGTGGGAAGATATTGTGGGAGAGGGAAGGCATGGGCTTGGACCAGGCCTCCTTATTGAGCTTCACGATGTCCTTCACGTCGCCTCTAATGGGGCGGTAGGTGGAGCCTTTGAGGCCCTGCGATCGAAGAATGCGCTCCAGCTGCCTCGGCTGCCACAGCGCCCAGTTCAGCGTCCGAACGGCCCATGCCGTCGCCAGAAGCAGAGCAGCGAGGCCACCGTAGACCGCAAACCACCAGGCCATGTGTACAGTAACAGTTAACTGTGACAGACTTGAGACTTTCAAGGGAGGCACTGAATATATAGACTTTTAAACATGCTCCCTCACTTACTTTCCTAGAGAAGAAGAGTGAAATATGGAAACAAAATGATTACTTTCATTTTATTTATTTGTATAAATTATTTAAAAGGTCCATAAAATAATTCTAAATATGGCATGTAATTATGAAAAAAATATAAAATATAATGATTATAATTGGTACATAATTTATACAGTGGATGAGTCAGCAGGGACTCATCGACCGCCAACGTACGTAGTTTTTTTTTTTAACTCCGGGTTAAGCTAATGACAAAATCTTAAAAGAATATATAATTGTATACCATATTTATAATTATATACGACATTCATAATAATTATTTTTCATAATTATATGCCATATTTAGAATTATTTTTTAGACCTTTCACTAAAAAAAAAACACAAATAGCAACGGACATTACAACGGCTAATATTATTCCGTCGCTAATAGCAACGGGATAAATAATACCCG
>JBBPFP010000010.1:3977162-3992224 GCA_037974795.1 Kaempferia galanga
AAGTAAAATTATTTATGGATAAATTATAGATGAAATACATTAAAAATATATATTAACTGTATTTAAATTAATAAATATTTAATTGGTGAGAAATTTAATTGTGAAGCTAAAATATTTGAGAGTGAATTATTTAATAAATACGACCCATAAATATTTAATTGATGAAATATTTTATTATAAAATTTGAGATATTTAAATAATAGAATATTTAAAAAGTGATGTGAAAATAAAAACCATAAATGCGTCGAAGAAATATTTCCAACCGCGGATGCCCTCAAAAGCTCATTGGTTTTGTCGAGTTTGCGTGGAGATAAATCCGAGGTTGCAATGAGAATGCCTTTAATTTCTCATTTTTGTTATTTTTCCTTATATCTACAAGCATAAAATATTCTTATTCTATTCTTCCACAAAGTAGACATATTCAAAACCTATTTAATGTGGGCAATTTACCATACGAGTACCAACAAGGCTACCCGTGGTGCCTCGAAGAAATACTACGCAGCATTATTTGAGCACCATGTTGAGGTTGCAGAGTGATGAGAGTCTTGGGCGCATGAACATACGATGGCGAGAGCTCAAAAGTGAAGCGTTGTAGGATCATACACAATGCCAACTTGGCTTCCAGCATCGCAAAGTTTTGCCCGATGCAGATGCGAGGGCCACCACCGAAGGCAAGGAAGGCATACTTGTCATTCGATGCTTTCGAAATGCCATCTTTGAATCGATCCGGGTTGAACTCTCTGGAGTCGTTACCCCAAATGTCTGGGTCGTGCTGAGCGAAGATGAGTAACAGTGTGATAATTACCCCCGGTGGGCACGTTATGTCTCCGAGTTTTGTTGCCTTGGTCGTGTACCTTTGCACGAATAAAGCAGGGGGGTACAGCCTGAGAACCTCATAGAGAATCATCGTCACCTGCAGCATAAATTTCAGCAGGCATTAATTTGAAGGGCTCGGGACCAAATTCATTTGCTAAGTGCGCAAATTGGGATACTCACAATTTTAAGTTGACCCAATCCATCAAAATCTGGTGTCTTCTCACCAAATGCTTGAAGGACTTCTTCCCTTGCTCGAGCCTGCCAGCTAGGATACATGCTCAGCACGACCATTGTCCATGTCAGCAAAACAGAGGTCGTCTCCTGCCCTGCGAAGTAGAATAACTTGCACTCTTCCATCACTTCATCCTTGGTCATCCCAGCATTGCTGTTCCCTTGTTCTTGATAGTACTTCATGTTGGATTCCATCAGCAATCCCAGCATGTCGCCGTTGTGTGGTTTACCCAGTTTCATTTCTTCTTCTCTCTTCTTTATTAAGCCTCCCAGAATTTCGCGGATCTCTCTATCAATTGCTATTATTCTATTCTTATTTCTAGTTGGAAGGAATCTGCACACAATAAGGTAGACATTAGTCAGTCACTTAAGAAAATTTAGTTGCTTTATACCGATGCTAAACCACAGTAGTAAATTGACCATATTTGCTCTTTATCTGGCATCATTGTATGTCCAACCACATTGGGTAACTGAACAACTGGACCAGTTGCAAAATGTTCTAGATTTTGCCATTGGGTTTCATGGAATTTCACCTGATGACCAAAGTCTCAAGGTGATTTAGGGCTGTCGAATCGTCAAGTGCCCATTCTTGCTTTGTTATGTAGGAGGTGGTGGATTTGGCTAACTACACACCTTGCATTGGGTTTGGATGTTGAGTGTTTACTTACCAAAATCACAGTGACTGGATGGTTGCTGTGGTAGATAAACAGATAGTCACACCTACAGAGAGAACTTCTGAAAGCAAGAGACTTCTGCTATTCTAGCATTAACATTGGCGGCAGATTGTGTGAGTATGGAGTAGTTTTGGTTTATGATGGGTTTGTGATATGTAATCAGTTGCAGAATATGTTTGCTTCATGTGGCTCGAGGATGACCCCAGTTAGGAGAATTCAAATCTCAGAGCCATTGTGAGAATTATCTTCCGTGAAGGAAGATGACTTTATGGTGCTAGCAAATAAGAGTTGGATGGCAGAATCATTCTGGATCATCTTTTACAAGATCCATGAAGGAAGATAACTTTATGGTGTCAGCAAAAAGAGTCAGACAGCATAATCATTCTGACTTACATCAACTGATTTTCATTTCAAGCTTGGGGTCTTTTTCATCCACACTAGTTGAAAGCATATACATATTCATATTCCTTGAATAAAAAGTGACTCCCATGCTAATAGAAGAAACTAAATTTATGAATCAGATATTATGGGATTAACACATCAACTTTAATAATGTGCTACCAATAGTAAACATAAAATCAGCGACAATCTACCAAATGATGTACCTAAAATTTTAAAATAACAAAAGGAAGCACCATACTTTGAAATTTATCAACGGGGACACTTATTTCCCCAAATGTCACTCCATCTAACTTGCTTTGTTGGGCTTATTATTTACAAGTGTTTGACAACCGATAGGGTTAAAAATCTCGGAAAAATATATGAACAAAGGGTCATCAAATATTTTTTTTTACCAAAAGTGTTTGACGACAATCAGTCAACTGGAATCACTTCCAATTGACTAACATAGTTGTCTAGTACCCTTGGAAAAGCAAACTCAGGGACCCCAAGAATGTATAACTACATTTGACACATATTCTAGACTTCTAGTAGTGTCAAAAAAAATTTAGCAAAAGGTGTTTGATGATCATAAAACAGTCAATAAATGAACAAGAACAAACTTAAAGGATCCAAGAGTGAAACAATACCCATTTGACAGAATCATAAGGTCTAAAATTTGAAGGAAAAAAAAAAAACATAGATAGACTCAGGGAGTCTCAAGAGTGCAAATGCTCCCATTTGACATGAATTTGAGGTCTCAAGAACCATCAAGCACTTTTGACCACAATGTTTGATGCCAACTAATCGACTGAAATCACATCTACTCAACTAGAGTCACTTCCAATTGACTGCTCAGTTAATTGATGGTTTGACAGATAACGAGTGTAATGAAATGGATTGGATGGAGGTTAGAAAATAAGTGAGCTCTTTGGTAAGTTCAAAAGTAATATGAGTAGCATATTTGATAAATTACCATAAAACAAAACAAAATTAATTTATAAAAAGCAAATTAATATTTACAAAAAAAAAGGGGCAAGCATGAGATTACTAAGAACCCCACCACAGGTTTGTATTTGACATTAAAAATCTCATCATTAGGAAATTAGATTCATATGAGTTCAGAGATCTAAGCAATGATTGAGAGTTTTCTTTGTGAGCATTGCTTATGGTTCATTAGAGGTGATCATGTACTTATAATTTGGAATTTGAATCGTAGCTATAAATGGAGTAAATTGTGACCCTCTAATTTAGTATCACATTATAAGTAAATAGACTAGCAAATGAAGTTTACAGACTGAGATGTCTGTTACTATTAACTTAAGCTAAAGGATCTTGTCTAAATGGTTGAGCTGAAGGGGATAATAAGTCAATTATCCACTTAGGCAAGTTGTGACATGTTATATACAATGATAACCAACATAACCACAATCAAAATAGATGGCCATATGGGAGAACTAGTTTTTTTTTTTTTCTAGGTGGAGACTGAGGCAAGTAAGGCTACATATTAGGAAAAACAAAATCTATGATCGTGGTTAGAAATTATTGATGATGCTAAACAGTCAATATGCCCATGGAAAAACTGTAAAATAACTCATGTGAATGCGATTCATTTCTCAAGGCTAAGATACATCTAGTAGAAGCTTAGTCAACGAAGAGGCGGTGAGGAGAACTATAATCACCTAATAATTTCTCATGGTGATGGGTTGTGCTTGAACCAATCCACTACATCAGACACCACAGTACTTCAACTAAATTAACTCAGTTGAAAGCGAATTTGAAAAAGAAGAAAATTGACCTGAATCCTGGGATGAACAGATTTTGAGAAACCTGAATTAGCAGTTCACCCTGCTCTGTTTGCAACTGGTGAATCCGTTTTCCCTGTTCATAGCTGCTACCAAAAGCTGCTCGAGAAATGGCATCCACAGTGAGGCTCTGGAACTCAGGAAAAACATCTATCTCACACCGCTGCTCGGAACACACCTTTCCCTCCCATCTGCTGACCAATTCATTGGCACACGCAAAAAATGCCGGCAACATACCCTGCAGACAACAAGGAAAAGGTGCACATAAAAACGTCATCTTCCATAGGAAGCAAGAAAATGAAAATCAACCAACAAGAAAATATGATAACCTTCAACTTCTCCAAGCTGAAAGCAGGGTTTAGAATTTTTCTGTGCTTGGACCACTTATCCCCGTCATAGGCAGCAAGTCCTCTGATGAAATACTTCCCAAATGGGTTCAGGCTCGGCCTGTCGAATTCACGAAACTTGGAAGAAAGCACCTCCTTGATCATATCGGGGTCCATAACGTTTAATCGCGGCATAGGTCCAACCCAATTAAATGATATTTTACCTGTATAATCGCACGAACAACACTAAGCCCATCCATCAAGACTCAATTTTAGAGCAAGCACAACTTAGTAATCAAAGAAAGACGCGGAGCTTGCCGTATTGACGATAGTGGCGGTGGAAGATGGGAAGGAGGCGATGGATGATGTCGTGGGAGTGCAAGGGCAAGGGCTTGGCCCGCTCCTCCTGGAGGAGCCGGTTGTTTTCCTTGACGTCGCCGAAGGGGAAGCGGTAGGGGCTACCGTCTAGGCCCTGCGCCCGGAGCGCGCGCTCAAGCCGCCGTGGCTCCCACCACGTCCAGTTCAACATCCGGACGATCCAAACGGCGAGCAGAATCGCGGCCGCGCCCCATGCCAAGCTCCACAGAACCGCCATTCCCAACGCCCTAAATCTGCCCCCAATCCAGGAGTCTACAGGTGAAGATGTCTAGATGCTTTATAGCTGCGAAGAGCTGATAGGCTGCCTGGTTGCGACCGAGAGCGGTTGGGTGACCTCAGCGATTACGTCACACATTTTGGAGTTATGCAAATAAGTGTGCAGTCGAATAATTAATTTTAAGATAAACATTGGCGCTGCCTTCAAGAAGATGAAGAATACGTTGACTTAGAAACATTTTATAGCGGGCTGCGTCAGGCCCAATACGGCCCAGTACCTACAAAATTCTTCATTTCTTTCTCTTTCAATCATCGTGTCAGTGCTACTGCTCTTACGAGTTCTATTGACAACAGCTGATTGTTAAGTTTTACCCGACATATCATATTCTAACACATAAGGTACCATTTTGATTGAATTAGAAATATTAGTGGCATTTCAACCAGTAATTTTATATACACACACTTAATCATGGTCTCCCTGACGATTAACTAAAACATCGATCGATCTGAAAATATTACTTAATTAATTGGAGATGCAATGTGCGACAAAATTAGAGGAGTTATACCTATCCAACTAGCTAGAAATTCTATCTATATGCCATGGAAGAAGGAATGAGGAAGTATATCTTGGAGTAGACCGTAGTCAGTATACTGCAGAGAAGGTGGTAGGCTTGTCAGATACAAACTAGGGTTTGTGCTCGTAGCCTGCAGCAGTGACGACTGACTGTCGAGCTGAGACACTTGGTGCATCGCCAAGAAGCTTGTCGTGGCCGCCGTCAGCGTGGCCGCCGGAGGAGGAGCAAACAGGTTTGCGCCCCCTCTGAGGGTTGCTGGGCACTGATGAGTGTGTTTGCCCTCGTAAGTCGTGATCACGATTGTGGGATCTTGGTGGCTCCTCTCCACCCTCTTCTTCACTGGGCACTTCTGGCTTGTGCAACGATAGTAGCTCCTGCATAAATAATGTAACATGGAATATTGATCTATGCATGTAAACAGCTAGCGATCGATGATATGATATAAGTAAGTAATTAATTACCTCGGGAAAGGGCTGTTCTTGACTGCTTTCTGGCCATATTTCCTCCAACGATAGCCGTCGTCTAAATGATCAACCTCGCTTTTTGTGACAAATGCATAACGAGCATCCCTTTGCCTCTTCTCTCTTTTCTTCTTGCCTTTGTTGCTGTGTTAATTAATTAAGAGTAAGATATCTTAATATATATACATGCCTGTAAAATAAAGTTTAAGACCATGATGAACAACTCACGCCTTCTTCAACGTGTCACTCTCTTTATCTGCTTCCCCTTCCCCTGCGCTGCACACTAATAGCTTCTCCACCTCCCCTTCCTCTTCCTTCCCAGCTTCCTGCTGCTGCTTGCATCCCTCTCCGTCTTCCTCTCCAGCCGCCTCGGTGGAAGAGGAAGAAGTCGATGAGTACGGCGTCATCACGCCTCCTCCGCCGCCGGAAACGATGACTGGCGCAGCAGAGTTATATAAATAGTCACCAACATTTTCAGCACCAGAGTCTCTGTGATTGCTACGACAATCTGCAAAGCTCGCGAGAGGCGATGAGAAACTATGATCCAGATTGGCGGCGCCGCCGCGAGCTGGATTCTGGTAGATGAGCGCCGACAGCTCGTCGTGGAACAGGAAGTGGCGGTTCTCCCACTCTCGATGATCCCCTCCGCCCATCGCGATCTGATAAAAATTAGTGCAATTTGTGCACGGAGATCGATAGATCGAGTGTGGTTGCTGATCTCTACGCTGGTGCAGAGATGGGATTGAAGGAGAAGAGAAAGGATTCGTGTCTTCTCCGTGTCGTGTGTAACTAACCTCTCTTTATGCTGTTTCATTTTTCCCTTCTTTTAAATTTTTTTTCAAAAATAAATTACTAAGAACCGAGTGGGGAAGTAATCCGCCGCGATCTAAGCGCCAGCAACCGGCCATCTCCGGTCGCTGGGAGAGAACCAGCGCACTGATTATGGGCGGGTCGACAGACGCGTGCCAGCGAGGGAAAGCACCGGCGTCTGACCGATGCGCGGCACGTGGCTGCGGCGCTGATCCGTCCCAGCGTGGTCCCCTGCCCCTGTGAGGATACGACGTAGCCGTTGTTCGACGATATTGTCGCTTCGTTGACCGTCGGATCGGAATAAAGCGTGGATGGGGGTGTGATCGGACGGCGGTGTGAACGGCAGCGGTTCGAGATGCGAGACCGCGTTAAATGCCTGTCATGGGTCGGAATGTGATTCACACGGCAGAATATGTCGGGCCGGCAGGCCGGTGGCGGGTCTCGGTTCACATTGGGTTTGCATGAAATGGGTGGAAGGTTAATTAGGATCTTAGAAATTTTTAGGAAGTATTTGTAAATTGGATGTATATTATGATTTCTGGTCGATAGCACTTGGTCATAGATATTAATTTATATTTTATGAACTAAGCGATGAATTTTAAAATATTAGATGGATGGCTTTCTAATTTATCCTAACAATCAATGACAAATTTTTATAGGACTCTAGTGATCACCCTCATGATTAATTAAGCGGGATATCTAATATCAACATTAAAAAAAAATCATTAGGATATTAATTATACTATCGGAGTAAAAGATAAATCATGAATAACATTTGTCCCAGCATAACAGTCTTTTACATAAGAAGATTTACCTTTAATCTCAAAATTTATTAAAATAATCAATCATATAAATATTAACTATGTTAACATGTGAGACAATTCAAAAGGGCTACATGAATAGTATAGATTAGGCTTAAATTTTAAGGGCTACATGAATAGTATAGATTAGGCTTAAATTTTAAAGTTAGTGGTGGCTGCCTAAACAATCTTTGACTTGTTACATTCTCTACCCGAATTAAGATGCGATAAGTATTTCATCATCGATTTGCCTAGCCATGCTATATGATATATAAAGATCAAAGAGTATAGTAGATTTAGCTTCGGTTGACAAAGTTTGACCACTACGTACAGCATTAATATTTTTTTATTACAGAGTTATATTTGTATTAAAATTATATTGTTAACTTTTGACAATGATTTTGAGCAAATATCACGGTCCTATTTTAACAGGTGTAATGATTCTATTAGAGAACGAACGGACAGCATCATAATTAAGTCTCGTATGGACTAATCTAAAACATTGACCATTATGATATAAGGAACCTAATCTCAACTAACCTTTTGGCCTTCGCATAATCTTCATCATCGGGAAATGGATCGTGATAAATGAATGACGACTAGATTAATATTTAATCACCAAAACTAATTAATAATAAGGAGGATTGATTGCCTGCGGCTCCGTATATCTTTAAGCTTCTTTAATAAGGCGATGATAAGACCCTCAATTAAAAGAGTACGTGTTCGCCTAACTTACTGTGGAAGACTCGCTTAATTAATGCATCCGTTCATTAGTTAATTAGTTAGGCACACCTAAGAATCATCATATTGTTTATTAAGAGATGTCTCATGCAACAAGCAACTGGCTTATAATTCGGCAATGTCTGCATTAGTGCCCAGGTTGCCTAGTTAGCAGTTAGTTAGATAATGATAAGTTTATTATAATAGGGTATGATAAATTTTATAATAGGGTCGATTCAAAATTTAGAAGGGAGCTGTGAGAGGACGTAAATGTCTGCACAGATATCCTCAAATATTGATGTTACATGAATGATTATTTTAATAAATTTTAAGATCCATTTTCAACGGATATAAAATACTTTGTTAAATATCTAAAATCGCTTTGTTAGAATAAATACATCAGTGATTTACCCCCATTTCATCCTTTGCTCCAACAAGAGAATGTCTGCACACGTATTTTTCAATGGTTTATGATTTGAGAATGTCTTCAACGAGCAACTGGAGTTTTATAGATTTATAGTATCGGCTAATTTATTACGAGGTAAATGTGAAGGATTGCATAAAATCGTAGTTAGAGGTCGGGCCTGAACAGTTTTTATTTTTATTTGTATAATCAAATAGTTAATTCTTTAAATCCATCAGAATAAATCAAAGTACTATTAAAAATCCATCCAAATTGTTTTTAAAATTATTATATCGTTAAAAAAATTACAGTAGGCCACAGTTAAGGATTTACTCTTAAATATCTGATTAACCCTGAACGGTAAGGCACTGCAGAGGTGGCCGGTGGTGGCGCCACTCTCCATAATAAATGCCTTTGACTTGCTGCGTTTCTCAAATGGCGAATTGGCAACTGAAAGTGTACCTTTCTCTTTTATCTCTTCGGTCAGCGTGAGGGGCGAGCTGAATTCACACGCTGAATGTGATCGGGAATTGTTGAGAAACAAACAAGCTGCAAGAAGACGGAAGAGAAGGCTTCTAGATCAAGTTACTGCTGCATGCCCTGTTAATTTATTCCTTTCAACTCTCTGTGATGCAAGGCTGCATGCCGTCCTTTAATTTATTCCTTTTTGGTGCGCTGGCCTGTTAATTGAAGGAAGTAAACGGCAGATGTATCCTAGGCACAGAATGACATACCAGTAAAATGAATCAGACAGATACGAGTAGTGAGTATTTATACAAGTATGGGAAGTTTTCTAGGTATGCTAACCGTATCATCACTGACATAAGAACAAATGAATGAAATCGAACCAATTAAATCATTTTATTTATACACACACACACGTTGCTTTCCAACAGAGCCAAAATTGCAGCGCAGAAGGCAAAATTACAAACAATAATAATTTTGGGATAAATCATTTTAGCAAATTTAAGAGTTCTGCTTAGAAATAGAGACCGCCCGTGGAGTAATCTCTATGCAAAATTGTTCAGTTTGATCACAAACCCTTCTTATAAGCATGCCCTTTAACTACATACGAACAGGTCAAAATCTGTCAAAAAACCTATATCAGACAGCATTACACCACAAGAGCAGTAAATAAAGTATGCAACAGGTCATAAAACATGCACCATCAACATTGTACCAAACACCTAATTTTCTTGAATGATGAACCACATTGACATAAATTTCTCTGAATGACTCTGCTAGTTGATCCATTTAAGGTGTAAAGTTGGCATCAGATAAAGTAGATTCTTGGAACACAACCTCCTGCACAAGTTGTACATTTAAAATCTCAGAGGTGAAGTATGATGGGCGTACCAGTAGAGTGTTGCTAATCAGCCAGGCAACTTCTATAAACTCGTCACAGCATATATCAATACATAAACTTTAAACATAAAAGCCTAAAAGACAAAAAAGGAGTTATTTGCGCTGTGTGCACAACTTGAGGTTGGAGACTTTTGGTTTGGGCTTTGCTCAGATTGGTGAGCTTCGGAATGAGAACTACACCAGTTATTCGGTTGTAGTATGTAAAAATGTAAAAGGCAAAAAGATTTATTTGCACTATCCAGGCAACATGAGGTCGGAGACTTGCTTGGAAAAACCTAAGATGTATGCCTTTTTTCTCTCCTCAATCTCTAATTTTTCTTTCAAGGACATAATTGATTCAACACTATTCTTAGTTGTTTTTTTTCCATATTTTTGGAAGAAATTATTTCCATTTTTCCTTTAAAATTTCTGTTCGTTTTATTTCTTGAATAAATAGTTGTTAAATATTGATTTTTAATGCAATACCTGTTGAATTTGATAACTTTCAGAATTACAATTTTGTACAGATTGAAAACACTTTTTGAATTTTGCACAAATTGAAGAGCTGGACCTGTGGAAGTATACAGCTTTTTTATTTTCTAAAGTTTTTGTATAGTTTTGTGTAACATGGAAATGCAATGGCACGTGAACTTGGGATGCAGCAAGAGGAATGGAGAGTTTTGGAATGGCAGCAATCAAGCATGAATGGAGAGCTTTGGAATGAAACAGGAATGGAGAGCTTCTGCAATTGGGATTTTGGGATGCATCAAGAGATAGGCTTGCCGCAATCAGTTTTTGGCCATTAATCTCATTTTAACTCAACTTTGTATGAGTTGAACTTCTATTTTGTCTATGCTAAGATCTACTGGAGTTGGGAGTTGGGAATTGGGATGCATCAAGAGATCTGCTTCTAGCATGTGTATCTCAGTTTGGCCATTATTCTACTTTGACGATTAATCTAATTCTGTTTTGTATTTTTATTTTGTACATGTTATATGTTGCGTAGGTTTCATTTTTATTTTGTATATGTTATGTATTGTGTAGGTTTCATTCTGTTTTGTATTTATATTTTGTTTAGGTTATGTAACTGTTGTGTACTTGTGTTGTTCAGGTTTTATTTTTATTGTGTTTCACATAGTTTTAGTGTGAATATAACCAAATTTAGATTTGAATAATTCAAATTGAACTCAAACTTAAAGCATTTGGAGCAAAAGTTCGATTATGCTCAAATTAAGATTCGAATAGAATTTGAACTCGAATCCTATTTCGAATCAAACTCAAGCCAAAATTATTAGTATTTTCGAGCTTTGAATATCATATATATATTTCAAGCTTGAATTCGAATATTAATATTTTCATATTATTCAGCTTGATTCGGCTTTGTTTGCACCCCTAGCTCAAACTATGCTCAGTGTAATACTTTCAGTTGTTCACAACAAAAACTTCATTCTACACATGCTTCTTGTTAAGGAGTAACAATGCCAGTCCACTTTGGACACCAACAGCATTGGCGATGAAGTTGAAAATTCAATCTTGGTCAGAGGCAAATAACCCTCAAGATATACCAAGGGGACTAATTGCCAAGTTCTCAACTCGTAAAGCCACAACCTCCCAACCCAACATAGAAAAACACTAAGAACACATGACATGAATGCAGAACTGAGTGATGCCCTTTACCAAAGCCAAAAGAAAACAGTCATTGAGCACCCAAAAGTATTGAGGCTTATCCCTGCAAGTGTAGATTCACTATTCATCTCATCTCAATGAGGGAAGAGCTTAATCAACAAAAAGGAAGCTACCTAAATCCTAGGCAAGAAGAACTTTGTGATTAGTTTGAAAGAGACATATGCTATGAGATCATGCAGCCATCACTGCTTTCTCACATCTACAACTAAAGTGTGGTTATTACTAACTTGGACTACCTAGGAGAAACCACCCAACAACTCTTCCTATTCTCACAAGGGTTTAGGACATTGAACTATGCTATCTAGCTACTACGTTAAGTTTTGCCAACATTAGCGAGGACATGAGTGGTTTCTATTCTAAGGTTTCAACATTTCATCCAAAGGTGTGACATTAATTCTGCATGTGCAAGAGGCGAACAGTATCAATGGCATATACATATTGCCACAAGCTTGTGATTCCTAAGTTGAATGAGATCAATCCCTTTGTCTACAATAAGAAGGGAAGCAAGACGGCATAGGCTACAAAATTATATACCCCTAAAACACAATGGTCCTTTGAGATTTAATATATAAGAGATAGGTTTAAAATAGAAGATCAATAGCCCACAATCCTTGACACTAAATTAACTAAAATGAAGTAACATTATGACCACAAGTAGTGCATTATTGCTTAGCAACTCTATTGATATCTAGGAGACTAAAAGATCTATGTCTGATGGCATACTATTGATATATGTCTGAAATACCGTTGATTTTAGAAAGTTACATGCTGCTGTTTCGAGAACAAAGTTTGTTGTGGCTTGTTTAACTTTAAGAAGAGCTAATTCATTAATGCTCAAATACATGACACAAACAATCTCCAACATGCATATAAATTGAAGAAAACTAAAAAGAACAAACCTGTAACTATGCCTAGGAGTAATCCCCAAACCAATTCTTTTATGGAATTTGATCACTTCCTCTTTCTAAATATGTAGACATCCGTCTCCTCGTAGGCGTAATCTGGATGAAGATCATCATGAGGTACTTTTTCAATCACCGGGAAGGTCCGGTGACACAATTCCCAGAAAACCTGGTGCGCCTCCGGTGACCTCAGCTGGTACCCCAACAAAATGGCTCCATCATCCGCGACGAGCGCCTCCATGGCGGAGACTAGCTGAGCGGCCGAGTCTTCCATGTACACAACGTCGGCAGCGATCACAAGGTCAAAGGGTGGACGGAGGGCTCTGATCTGTTCCGAGTTGTTCCAATAGAGTTGGGCGTGCTTAGGAGCCCGCGGGAGAGCGGAACGGTTGCGCTTGAGGTTACGACGGAGGGCGGGCATGACGGGTGCGATGTCAGTGAGGACGACGTCGAGGCCGAGAAGGAACAGGCCAAGGCCGGCGGGGCCGCATCCTGCTCCGAGCTCGACAGCGCGCTTTCCTGGGAAGCGGAGGAGGTCCGCGTAGGGGTTGGGATCGGGGGCGGAGGAGGGGCGTGGGAGCCAGCGGTCGACGAACTTGACGAGGACGAGGGAGCAAGGCCAGACGGAGGTGCCTACGTGCATAGATCCGTTGTCCTGCTGGAAGGTGAGGACGGCGCCGCCGACGGGGAGCTCCACGACCGGCGAATCGGTGAACCGCATCGGATTCTGATACGTTGTGGAAACGGTTTAGGGGTTTGTCGCCGCGAAGGTACACTAGACGCGAGCCAACCGGATAAATCGACGACGGGGTATGGGCCAGAAGCAAGCTAAAAGCCCATCTCACCGGGCTATAAGTTTGATCTCCAGGCAGTAAACAAGTCGAGTGAATCAAATTAAGCTTTAGAATGTTAATCGAGTCGAGTCGAGCCGAGTCAAGTCAACTGAGTTTGAAATAAATCAAGCCAACTTATTTTATTAATTAACATTGTTCACCATCATTGTTAATAAGTTGACAAACTTATTTATTTAATTGATTTTAAATGGATTGAATGAACATCATCTTATCGTGCACCAAGCTTATTCCCTAATTATTCGGTTCATGTACCGCCGTATCGATCTCATTAAATAAGGAATCGAAAGGAAGAAGTCGATTCGAATTACATGATCGAATTGTCCTGTCTGTTCTCAGTGATCTCAATCGTCAACTCAGTTGCGTTAAGACGGGAACAGAGTTATCATCCCAGACAGCTCCAATACGCCTCATCGTCATCATCTCTACCGCCGCTTTTCCTTTGCTTCCTGTTGCGTTCCTCTCGTAGTGCCCGAACTGATGCAGCGGCTTGGAATTCGTATCCAGAAAGTGCAGGATCACCACCATGAACACCGAGCACGCAAACATGGGAATCGGCCCAAAGATCCACAGCAACAGCGTGGTGGAGACGTACAGCGCCCGCAGGCCGAGCGACCAGAAGTTGCCGCCCTTTATCACCGCGTCCTGCACGTAGTACACCGGGATGTCCGACTGCAGCGTGCTCATCATGAAGCTGGCCTGGACCAAGTACCCCGCCGAGTGGATGAAGCAGGTGAAGGCCGCCAGAAAGCAGACGAGCAGGGAGACGTACTTGACGGTGGACGTCGTTTGGCTGGTGTCGCCGTAGATCACTTGGGTCATCAGCACCTTGGAGCTGATGCCGCCGCCGATCCATGTGCCGATGAGGGAGCCGAGGGCGATGGAGAGGGACGCTAGGTTGCTGGACGCCGTAATGCTACTCGATATCACCTGCAGAGCTACCCCTGTTTCCTCCGGACTCCTCTGCACGCACACAATTATGGCCGTCAGCTAGCTAAACTTCGATGAAGAATTCTACTTGGGATTTGTGTTTATTACCTGCATCAATCTTTCGACCCACGCACGCTTGTTGTGGTTCTCCAATCCAATGACAGTGGTATCTGGTAGTCTGATGATTCTGTAGAGAAGGAAGAGATGGTAGCCGAACATTACAGTCAAACCAGCAGGGACTAATACCAAATCTATGGTGTTTCTATCCAGCAGCATCTCTGATCTCTCTCTTCTTCCTCTCTCGCTTCGGTTTCTTCTTCCTCACAGATCTCTGACGAGGCAATGCAGATTTATTGGAAAACTAGAATGCTAATTGCTTAGCTTGTTAATTTTGCTTTTGGATGTATTAATCTGTTCAGATTAATTTCAGGGAACGGCATGGAGTAGGAAGCTGAAACAAGTTTCTTTTAAGCTGATGCATTTGCTTGCACTCTATCAATTGGCAAACGAGGTCATGTTGTTGAATGTTCTTTGTTTTTTTCCTTCTGCCTAATTAATTAGGATTTTGTGTCGATTTACTTACGGAGTTTAATGCGTTTGCTTGCACTCTTCTGAAGTTCACACAAATACAGAATCTCCCGTCATGGATGACAAAATCACAGTCTTCTTGGTTGTCGATGATATTAATATATAATAAATTATTATTATATAATGATAAATTAATCTTTTTTATTATTTTTTTATTATCTATTTATA
>JBBPFP010000010.1:4100482-4111250 GCA_037974795.1 Kaempferia galanga
GATATCTTGTTGAAGGTAGCCAATATATTCCTCACGAAGATCCTAAAGATTTGAGACAGTCACACCCTCATGGTTGATAGAACCCTTAGTACCCAATTCAGGACAAAATGTATTAGCTAATTCCTTTAAAGGGCTAGGGAGCAATGTTAATGAATCGCGGAAACGAACTCTCAGAGAAGCTATTCAGAAAGATGCCGCCAATATTGAGGCCGCCTTCAAAGCCAAATATCCGGCTAACCAAGTCGGTATTATTCCTCAAATTCATTTTACTTATTAATACTTGGCTGAAATTTGCAAAAAGGCTGCAATACAAAAAAGCGTTAAAGATGTGGCGTTTTGTAGCAAGGTACCAATACCAGGATATTATAATAAGCAGAAGAAATATGGCTTAAGAAGATCCAGAACTTACCAAGGAAAGCCCCATGATTCCCATATTCGGGTTTTCAAGAGAAAGAAAAGCGACCAGCAAAAGAAATGCAAATGTTTCATCTGTGGAGAACCTGGACATTTTGCCACGGATTGCAACCTTGTCCGTGCAGCCGTAATAGATCAATTAGATCTACCAACTGATTATGATGTTCTTTCTGTAGATCTTCATGAGGAAGACTCGGACGCCATTTGCACTTTCTCTGAAGGAGAAACTGGCCCAAGCTATGTTAATCTAGCCCTTGATGATACACCATGGCTGCAGGAATCCACCTTCATGCTAGGAGCAGAAAATTGTGGATGGCGAAGTCAGGTTTTTGTTGGTGACAAGATGAAAAACTGCCAACATATATGGGAGGAAAATCAAGTTATCACAGACAGCACATACGTTTGTTGTACATTCTGCAAATTAATTACTACTGACTCAATACGAATTCATTGTACAGAATACAAAATGACCGTATGTCCTGCCTGTGGACCATTCTACCTCAACAAAACTCTTACACTAAAAAAGAATGATGTCATTCCCCCATATGAGAAAGAGGAATTGATGATTTATGACCTACTAGATTATACCCAGTACCTCAGAAAGGCACTCGGTAAGGTAGAAAAAGGAAAATCTATTCAAATTGAAGACTTGGAAGGAATTGAGGAGTTACAAGCACAATCCCGGCCACAACAAACATTTATACATGTCAAAAGGTTAACACCAACGGCCCAACTACCTATACGGCGAACACCGGGATCGGCAGGATATGATATTTTTTTGGACGAAGAAGTACATATCCCGGCGCGACAACAAAGTCTTGCAACTACGGGCATTAGCCTAGAATTTCCATAAGACTATTATGCTCGTATATCACCCATATCTGGTGCAGCCTTACGCCTTAAGTTCCTCATCAATGTTGGTGTCATTGACTCCCATTTCCGGGGAGAGGTAAAGGTTCTCATCTACAATTTTTCGGAGCTAACCCTTTCTTTACAACGTGGTAGTTCTATAGCATAGCTACTCTTTGAAAAAATTATGGTACCACCCATCAAGGAGGTAGATATTCTTGAAGAAACCAATCGAGGAACTGGCTCTTTCGGTTCAACAACGGAATATGACCAACCCTCAACGAGTTGGTCAGGAGATTATTTTTACTACCACAAGAAAATCTTTGTTGAATCGACTCTACAATATGTTGGTTAATCTTTGTTGAGTCCTGGACACCAGAGTCCAAGCAATTCTTGACACAGGCGCAACAACCTACTGTATTTACAAGAATGCATTACCTGCGGAAGTCTTTGAAGATATTAATTACAAAGTGGTATTCTCAGGAATTAATTCCCAACAAGAGTCTACTAAGAAGGTGAAAAATGGTTTTATGACCATCGGGATTCATAAATTTCGGATTCCATTTACCTATCAATTGGATATGAATCTGAAGGATGGTATTCAAATGTTAATCGGATGCAATTTTATCAAAGCCATGGCTGGAGGCCTCAGGATCGAAGGAACCGAGGTAACATTTTATAAGGAAATTACTACAATTAATACCTCACCCGAAGTGCAGGTCTCAGCCACATTCTACCTGCCAAGAGCTAAATTTAGTTTCCATAAGCATAGTGCATCAGATTTTAGAAAGCTTTTGCTACAAGGTTCATAAGAGAAGTAAGATTTCCAAATGTATTGCTGGCCGTTGTGAATGGAAACAAGATGTGGTTTTCGGATAATGGGCATCATATAGAAAGAACCAATAGTGCACCAGATTGTAGAAATGAAGCTAGGTTCTGAATTTCTGAAACTCTTTTGGGCAATTTCCATGTTTTTGGGCAAAAATTAAGCTACCACTCGTTGTGATTTAAACACATGTCTTTCCATTTGAATTTCTCCATTTTTCACAACTGATTTACATCGCGCCCGTCTTCGGCATTGCATCTTCGTGAACTGGCCAGCTTCAGCAGCATCGTGCTCAGGTACGTGTATTCTACATCTGGGAGGCTGCGAGGATACCTGAGGTCTCCTGAGGCCACACCTCGCCAGGCCGCAAGGTCGACTGCGGGCGTGCGCGATCGCAAGGAGTTCGCGACCGCAGCAATAAGGAAGAAAGGGTTAAGGATGCTAATCGACTGGGACACTTGAATTGTCAAGATCTTGCCTAGTCAATGGGATTCGTTGAAATAGAAACCCCTCCTTCTTTACGTCAGTTCCATGTTTGATTCTAGACTATCTTTAATAACTTTGATTATTCATCTAAGTTTATTAATAAAAATCTTATTTAATTTAAGTACTCTATGATTTTTAAGTCACGATATGACACGTCAGTAATTTAGACATGCAATTCAGAATAGGAAATTACCTCCTAATATTTACCCATTGAGACAAAATAATCCTACAGATTAAGCAAATACCGATCTACCACTAAAAAATCTACATAATTAATATATTAATATTAATATATCTATGATATTAATATATTAATTATGAATATTATTGAATAATAATATTAATATTATTATTATAAGATATTAATAATATTAATCTTATTAATGATATTATTAATAATAATATTATTAATATTTTATTTTTAAAAAATTAATCAAATATCAATTTACAAAAATGTCTAGGGTTGAATCAAGGGTAAAATAGTAAATTGTAAACTAAGTCATATTAAAACCTCCAAACAAACAAGTTTTGGTTGCATTATCTAGATTTGAACCAAACAACATTAGGTTATGTTTTATTCCCCGTGACCTTGGTTATATAATTACTTGGCAATCACATAACCAAGGTTATATATGACAACTTGAACCAAACACACCCTTAGCGACTCAAGAAAATTTTATCAATCCAGCCGGGAACTCAGAAAGATAGACAACCAACCAAATTGGCATGAGCTCTATCAAATAAGCAAGCTCAATGCCTCAATGCTCGAAATTCTACAGAGACAGAGAGAGATCATCTCCAGTTCAATTAAGTCCTCCAGTTCAATGCTACCAGCAATTCCAGCACCTCCTCATTACACAGAGAAGGATGACACGAATGGACTGTGCTCTTCCTTCCACTGCAAGGAATGTGCAATAGATGTAGACTATATTATGATGATATAATGTGGTAAATGCATACCCATCCAATATCTATATTATGATATTATGGGAAAGGCACAATTCTCAGTGACATATATTCAAACTGTTGGTGACATTTTCCCGACTTCAAATTCATTTCTAGTTTAATTTTCCATTAGAAGAAAGAAGATTATTATAGCAAACAAAAAAGACTGCATTTACAATCCAGTAGATCTGAGCTCAAAAGGGACTGAAATACCTGAGGCCAAGTTGTATTGCAAGAAAATTAGCCACAAAATCCACTGAAAACTTCCTTTTAGCCACACTGAATAATAACATTCACAAAAGGGAGGTCTTCCGTGGGGCCGGGCCGGCCACCCCAGGGATAGTCAATAAGAGGTTAACTGGGTTTATCATTCACAAAAGGGAGGTGGTCCAAAGAAAGCAGAAAAAAAAAAAAAGAAATTCAACCTCAAAAGCAGATAGTTGAACAAGTATTATAACATGGCACATTAATGATAAAGGCTAACAAATGGAAGATTAGGTAATCAAGGATGGCCGCAGGTAGCAGTCATGACTCATGAGAAACAATTAGTGGCGAAAAATGAGGATGAACAAAGTACTGTGAAATTGTAGCCCAATGTCACAAATGAATTAGTTAGTCCAACAAAGTCCTGCTTATCAAATCCATGCACCAATAATTCTATTAACATAATTACTTATTTACTTTGCTACTACTCTCGGATATCAATATCCAACTTGTTACATAAACTAGAAAAAGCTCTCATAAGAAAAAATACAAACTAGACAATATAAACTAAAGTATGAGTGCGAAAATGAAAACACAAAGCTTCGGAAATAATTGGCAGAGCATGCAGTTGATCTTCCCTTCAATCTCAGATCAACGCTCATCCAAAAAAATGCTTATCCTCATACAGAGCATTATTATTTAACAAAGTGAATAAAAATAGAGAGGATTAAGTGAAACAAGGATGAGAGATTAAGAGAATAAATCTCTCTAAGTGGATTTTTCCTAAAGTGACATAAAAGGAAAGGGATAGCTGACATGTAATTAACTAACAGTCAACAGAAAAGGAAAGAACTCAAGGGTCATCGAGGAAAGACGATACTTATCTTGACTCTTTACTAGAAATAGCAAACTAAGAACAGGATTTTTATATGTCCAAGTATTAACTAGCAAGATTGAAAACACAGATTGATGCTTTGCTAGAAACAGCAAACTGACAATATGACATTTCTCTGTTGAGGTCTTTACTGGATAGAACAAGATGTACTGAAAAAAAGGAGCAAAACATTGTTGTGGGAAAAAAACTGCACTGCAGAAACACAATGAACAAGGTACGAGATTTCAAATCATGACCATGTCTGTATGTATTGAAACTAATAAATACTTAAGAAAATAGAAACTTTATATCTGACATACCAATATAGGACTAAACCCTCTGCATGAATGACCAAATTAGCTCAATACCTTTAAAAATAACATTCATCTTGGACAAATTTATATTCAACCATGTGTAAGTATATTGCACGTAATAAATAAGACAAGTTTACAAAGTAATTTTCTCGAATTCAAGCTCAATCTTCATCCCCTACCCAGTCCTATAAATATTAAAACGGAGAAGATTTTACACAGGATGGGAAAGAAACTGCCTTTCTCAATACTAAGCCTAAAATAATATTTTCTTAAGTATATTTCAGCCTATTAGAGAAAATATGCACTTTCAATGTTGTCACTCTCAATTCTATAACCTAAAATAATATTTTCTTAACAATTTCATTCATCTTGGACAAATTTATATGCCACCATGTTTATATATATTGCAACTAATAAATAAGATAAATTTACAAAATAGTAATTTCCTCAAATTCATGCTCAATCTGCATCCCTGCACAGTCCTATAAATGCCAAAACGGAAAATATGTCAATGCAATAGCATAAGATAATATTATCTAAATTGTATCTCGGCCTATTAGAGAAAATAAGTCAAACTTCCATTCAAAAAATTTTAAAAAAAAAATCATCCCTCATATATAGCAAGCCAAAAGTATAGTTTCTTTACATATATGAACATTTATAATTTTTAATAAAATCCATGTTACTGATCCCCCAAAAAAATATATATTCCTACCCAGATCATCATTTTTTTCAAATATTTCTTACTCCATAAAATTCAGTTTAAAAATCACAAGGCTAATAAAGCCCTGCAATCAAATATACCAACCTGAATCGAGTCCAATTCAACTTGGCGTACATTGTTCTCAACACCTTTTGTGTATTCTCGTAGTTTTGTACCCTTAGAAAGTATATTGGCGACTTCCTGTAGAACAGTTTATTAATTATATGTAGCTAAAGGGGAAAAAAAGTAGAATTATAAATATTTAGCTAAAGGAAAAGGAAAGCTCACAAACAAGCATAAATAAATTTTATTCAGAAAAGGAACAACTTGGAAAAAAGTAATGTCACTGATGATACTATAATCTATGTAATTGACCTTAATATAAACAAATGCTATACAGCCAGACAATGGACTAACATCCAGATTGCTGTACAATCAACCACTCAATAAATTTTTGCAAGTATATTCCAATTTATTTTAAGGAAAGCGCATTTATTTGTCCAAATTCTTAATCATCACAATTAAGGGTGGGCACAGGTCATTCCGGGACAGATTTTAAGAAAAAACCAAACTACTTTGATCATGGAAAGCACTCAGAACCAGATCATAAAAATAAAAATAGAATGAAAATAAAAAGATATTAACTATCAAATCTCTGTTTGCCTCTACCTATCTTAAGCTCGTGTTAGATTTAACCTAGACAGGTGCATTTGAACCAGCACCTATTAGAGTAGAGGGTTGCCCTGAGGGTTTAACCGGCAGCCCCGTTCAAAACCATGTTGCATTATGTTTTATAGATTGAGTCTTCTCATTTAGTGGACCCCATTTCTCTAACAGTTGCTATCTCAAACTCAGGTATATATAAAGTGATATCATGATTTCAAACAAGTTTGGTAGCATCAGCCAAAGGTTCATAAATCATTGTACATTATTTTTCAAGAACCCCTTTTTGATAAATCTCATTTCCTTGAAGTGGTTCAAATTGGGTCTTTAGGTTTATACAAGCCCAAACCTGAACTTAAACATGTCATAGCTGAAACGTGATTCAAATTGGTTTTTTGGGATCATGACAGGCATGTCAGCTTTTTGCATACACCACCTTACTACTATGTATTCAGAAAGTAAATGTGCCCTTAGTGGATTCAGATTCATGTTAGATTCAGTATTTCAAATGCTACTTTGACTAAACTAAATGCCAGGCACAATCAAACAGATATGACATTTATTCTATTGACAAAAAAACATAAGCAACAAAATTCAACTGGCATGATGCAAACAACTGCAACTGAATCTTGCTCGGTTTCTGAGTGTTTTGCTACTGTTTTACGAATGTGTGTGTGTGCGCATGTGGGTGGGTGTATGTAAATGAATACATGTAATGAACTTTTAGATTTAAAATCAATTGTAAAAATGCTTTCATATTAACAGGAAAGAGATTGGAAACATAGCTTTTGATAACAAACACAATAGCATGTTCAATTGAAGCCCAAATTAAAATTGGGTCAACACCATAGACAAAAAGATTATACGAAGAATTACTTAACATATACATTATAGACAAAAAAAAACAACCAAGCTTTTTGCAAGATCAAAAAGAGATTAAACAAGGCTATGAAAAACTACAAACATTTTACAAAGCTCACAAATTTTTCTAAATCAGCTACAAACATTTTACAAAAATTATGAATCACTAACAATCCAAGAAATATAGCAGAAGGCAATACAATTGAGATGGCCCTAACAACTTATCATGTTTATAACGAAATGTATAAATCAGGATTTGGCTATCCTACAGCCCCATATTTCAAAATATTTAATTCTTAAAATTTTAAGATGAAGGTGATAGTTACTTTGTCATTCTTGCATTCTTCAAGTTCTTCTTGCAATCCTTCCAAAGAAATATCATCACTGAACATAAGAAAATAATATTTAATCATAGAATGGAACTCTAATCAAGAGGAACAAGTTCAAGGTAAGCTTAACATGGAACACCAGAATTTAATAAATGAAACATAGAACTCTAATAAAGAGGAACATCTTGAGGATAGGATTAACACAGTAGATCATAACTTACAAAACACCACATACTCATGCTAGACAGGAAATTAATTAATCAAAAACTACATATCACGAGGAAATTAGAGTTGTGTGGTCATGTGAGGAGTTTGGGACCGAAACAAACAGGTGAAATCAATTTCAACATTATAACCTTATCAGTTCATACACTAAATTCGACCTCATTGGTTTAATTCACAAGAATATGCACAATCCTTTAATATCAGGAAAATATCTCCACTACTTTCTTCTACGAGCTACAAGTTACTCAGCTTTTGAGTTCCTAACTTCGAATTTAAGAAAAACTTGAGGCCAGAGTTCAAATTTTCTCTTATTTCAGTCACTGGCATGCTAACATTGTTTTCATCCATCTTTGAGTTCCTAGGTTCAGATAAGAGCAAAATTTGTAAAGTTAAAGATTTCCTCTTTAGTTGTTGGCTATACCATGCTAGTCCTAGTCCTAAACTTTTAATTATGACCTTTGAAAACTCTCAAAATGGTGTAATCCAAGACAAAAGAAAAGCATTTAGATACTCACATGATAACTAGGAAATTCAATAAAGAAAAAATTAAGCAGATTAACTGAGCTCTAAAAAATATGTATATATTAAGAAGATAAATGAAGACTGAGCATTTATATATCTAATATGCAAGGCTGCAAGCACCAAAGTGCATGGATGGTTATGTGAAAGGTAAATTGATTTTAAAGTAATCTGAAATAAGTTTTAAAATGACCAATATACTTCACCATATCTAGCATACAAATACAATAAGTATGCTTTTAATTATTCTCAAAAGATGTCCAAGAAACATTCACATCCGCCAAAAAAGTTATAGGTTTGAAATACTCTAACGAGAGAAAGGATACTTAAAAAAGAACCTGCTTGCATCTTCATCTAAAGTCAACTCCCCAACAAACAATCCCAAGTCAAATGTTTCTTTATCAGTATCTTGCATTTTGATGCTTATTTCAGCCTGCATCAAAAGTGTCCAAAAAATGGAAACATAATCACTATGAGGTGTACAAATAGCTGCAAGAATAAGTTCCACACAGCCTGGCATGTCCCTGACTGGCATGAGAATAACAGAAAAGGGAAAAAAAAAAAAAAAAAAGTGGAGACGAAATACTAAAACAAGCCTTTAGAAGTTCAAAAAAAAATAGTCGGTTATTTTAAAATATTTTAACATTTTCAGAATCTATAACATGTACAGGCTTCCATTAATTGTATGCTTCAAAGTTAAAGGGAGAGAAAAAGAATGCATGTCAAAACAAAAATTAGTATGAGATCCAACAAAGTAAATTGATAATACAGAAAATTGTATAAATATAATTAAAAATTAATGAGACTGTAATATATGATTATCTATTAATTTATTTATATATTAAAATTTCTAAAGATAAATTTTTTTAATAATATAATAAAAATAATAATTATAAAAAAGAAAAAAAAACTTTTCAGTAATGAAAGTGTTTTAAATTAAATAAATAAATAATAATTAAGTAGGATAGTTAATAATAATAATAATAATAATAATAAAAAATAATGCTAAATTAAATTTAATAAGATATCTCTCTGATCCACGATTTATGCGAGATAATTAATACAAGATCTCTTCTCAAGTTCACAAGATCTCATGCACGATTTGAGGTAGGTGATTAGGCAATTTCTCAAATGGTGAACTTATGATTTTAGAATTCACAAAATCGCACCGAGGTTTCAGAATTCTCAAAAAGGAATTAGGTGTTGGGAGGAGTAAAATGAAAATTAGGTATGACATATTGGAATTTTTAAAATCTCGATGTAAAATAATGATAAATCTCGTTAACCTTGACTATCTCTGGGAGTGGTCGGTCCGGCTCCACGGAAGTTTCCTACCGACCACCAGGGTAAATCGGAAAGCACTTGCGGGAGGCAGCCAAGAAGCACAGCATCCCTTAGTTACAAGTCTCATTTGGAGGAAAAATCCTTGCAAATGCGTCATACATGGAAATCAAATACATAGGAAGGCAATGTTCCGCCCTTGATTTGGAAAGTTGCTTTGTCATGGTGCAGAATGGATCCCCTAATTCATTTCCGGTGGTCTCCTTCAGGTCCCAAACCTCCTTCGAGTTAAAGACCAGGAGCACCATTGATACCGATTTGATATCTATAATGCTGCCAATTAGAAGGGAATCTACCATCGCATCATTGCTATAGTTGGGGAGATTGTTATCTTTGTCGCCTTGAGGGAAGGAGATTTTGGAGAGATTTAGTCTTATGACTAAGCCTCCTTCCGGCATGTAAACTTATACAAAGGATAAATTAACTTTTTCAACTATGTAAGAATAATATCAAGAATAACTTGACTTCATCAATGTGACTCTTTCTACATTAAGGTTGTCTTGGGTCTAACCTAATCATATTTTTTATCTTGATGAAATTGTCACGCCCTGAGGGCTAGGGTGTCCGACGAAAATCGGACAACACCTCCCTTGTATGGCAGACAATATCCTGTATACATATATGCCCCATGGGCTATATACATTGACCAACATGGTCGGAATAAATTAAAAACAAAAAGATATCTACAACCATGCAATTATATATATTTACATCACAACCACACAGTTATATATATTTTTACAACCTCAGGCTACAACTACGCAGTTATATAATTTTATACAGCCTCCGGCTGTCAAAAGAAATACGGAAAAGAAACTTTACTTACCATCGTCGACGGCCAACTCGGTCGGAACACAAAAACATCGCAGCGGAAAATCATTAGTAGGCACCCAAAAACGCAAATACGACAAATACAAGCCGAATCCAAAGTCCAAGTTTGTTTTACAAAATCAAATCTAAAATCCAACTCCAGAATACAAGTCCGGTACAAATGTGAAACATAACAGTATCACAATGACAACTAAAACCAAAAAAAAAACATAAAACTTTAACCCCAATGATGTAAGGACTGGCAGCTGGGGCATCGAGCGACATCATTGTAAATAAATGCTAACCTGAAATATAAACAGAAAAAACATACAATGGGAATGAGTGTGGGTCACTCAGCAGGTAATAGATAAGAGCAGTGCATGGTATATAAAAATAACTTAATCA